>JAYKQN010000020.1:16630000-16822500 GCA_036785175.1 Eupleurogrammus muticus
CGTGTTGCCATTTCCATTTTCAAAGTTTAACTCCATTCTTTAGCTTTTTTTTTAGCACTGTATATAATGACGCTTTCTCAAAATGTCTTATAGTGAATCTTAGAGAATCCTATTGTTTCCTCTAGGAAGTGTTTATTAAAGTTTTACTGCTGTGAAGTACAGAACACTTGATAATATCATGTTTTTTTCATGTATGTTTATGTTACATATTATTCATGTAATGTCCTGGGGATGGAAAAGCCATCGATTCACCACTGGCACAAACAGCGTTTGTGTTAGTATACGGAATATGAGTTTCGTATGTATGAGCTTTTTTTCCCCGCTCTGTGCTCCATATGCTTTATCATTGAAATGGCTTTTTCTGCATGTACATGCACTGCACTGCATGTTCCTGTATGTACAATCTGCACAGAAAAACATATAAAAACACATAGCACAATACCTGGTAGATAAAGGGAATCAGAGCAATGTAAGTAGAGGTGTATTTAGGTTGAATCTGCGTTTTAACTTCAGGACCCAGGTACCAAGTGCAACTGAACGAGTCGTACCGTGACGCCGTAGAAGTTGGTCTCGTTCATGACGTCCAGCACCATCTTTCCCACCTCGCGGTCGTCCACTGTGAAGTTGTGGAAGGCGTTCTGCCGCTGTTTGACCCGCAGCAGCTCCATCACTCGGGTCAGAGTCTTAGCGATGACCCAGATCCCGTCGTAGGCGAAGCCGTGGAACTTGCTGGACTCCACGCCTTTCTGCCGCAGCTCCTGGCTGTACTCCCGCTCGTACTCCTTAGGGGTCTGGCAAAAAAAGAGGAAAGAGGGGAGAAACTATTTTTACATTCCCCTGTTCGCTGATAGAAAAACATTCATTGGAAAAGATCATACACATGACAAAGTAAGAGGAAATAATTACAAATTAAAAACATGCATTTAAGATGTGAGATGATGTACTTACGAACAAAATCTGAATATTGTGTGTAAAGTAAAAGTCCTCAACTCAAATGACACTTTAGCAAAAGTACAAAAGCATCGACAAAATATACAGGATGTAAAATAAGCAAAAGTCCTCCTTATGCATCTACTTTTAGAGAGTTATATTGTATTATATCACATTTATTGTTGTTTTATCAGCAACTAATACACGTAAAAAGCCTTTTTGCTGTAGTTTGTCAATGTTTGGCATTGGCAAAGCAGTTTTTGTTTCTGATTAGTATTACTAGTGTACAATAGAGAAACTACATTCTGTAAAAGATATACACTATATATATTATGGTAGGGAATATAGGGAATTTCAAATATAATACTGAAATGTATTTCTTATGTCAAATTTCAATATGAGACCCGTAATTAAGGGTAAATAAATGAAGCAAAAAAAAATATTTTTTCTTTGACATGTATGAAGTAACATCAAATTAAAGTACTTGAGTAAAGTAGAATTACTTGAAAGTTGTCCTTAGAGAAGAGTAATTGAGTAAATGCGCTCAGATAAATTCCACCGCTGCTTTCTCTTGTCACCACAGATGAGTTAAAATGTCACTTGCACTGGACCCACAAACTCCACTGATGACACAGTTACTCCCTATAAAACCACAGTTGTAATACGCGCTCTGTCCACTCACCCTGCCAGAGATGCCCTTGATCTGGCGCGCGCTGAGCGGCTCGAAGTCCACGCTGATGTAGCCCTCCATGGCCGTGAGCAGCTTCTTGGTGGTGCAGTTGGTGCTGTTGGCCTGTTCCCACCAGTTGCCCTGGTACCAGCCCGGGATGATCCACTGGTACTTGCTGCCAAACATGTTCAGGTTGTACGCCTGGGGGGGTAACAGGAGGGATGTGATGGGATGTTTTTGGTGTAAATCGTCTTACAATAACGCTGAACTTCACCCTTAGTAGAAAGGATCACACTCTTTATTCCCTATAGGACAATGGTCTAAGTAAATCATGTCAATGGATCATTTGAAACATGCATATCAAAATTCAATTGACATTGAAAATAGAAATCAAATATTCACTTAACTTCACTTTTTTTTTAACACTTTAATTAACTTTTTTGTAACAGTTGAAGAGAAGTAATTGTACTCTTGGATGCAAATTACATTTGAAACAAAAAAAAAATATCTCACCATGGCAGTTCAATATTTAAAGAATTTAGAAACACAATAAAAGAGAATAATTATTATATAATTATTGCTTTTAAAATATGACAGTCACTATAAATGTTGATTGGCACACCTCTCTCTCGCTTGGCGACCCGGGGACAGGACGTGCGCTGGTGATGTGCGCACTAGCGGTGTAGCACAAATACATCGACCCAAACAAGCTTAGCATTTTCTTACCAAATGCTCGAATCTCTGGAAACCTGTCCTTATTCAGCTGTCAGTAAAAGTTGGAACTGACGGTGGCATAGCGCTCCGGAGCGGATATAGTTAATTGACTTTATCGCCGGTCTCACATGCTAGTTTGCTGTTCCTATTTGAGCCTCTAGATGGCAGCACGTAGAACACGCTGCAGCGCTGTTACCTGCCAATGTATGACGTAATTGTACAGGCGTTTTTGATTTTATGACGGAGGCTGCGGGCCGGATGAAAATTGACCACGGGCCGCATTTGGCCCCCGGGCTGGACTTTGGACATGTCTGGTCTAAGTAAAGAGGGTGACTGAGGCCATTTGATTTTTTTGCCAAGCTCGGATAAAATCCGTCGACTCGGGCGATTAAACAAGCTTTCCTGATGGCAGCTGCTTCAAGAAGCAAGAATCTATGGTGCAGAAGAAGCCCTGAACATGCTTCTTGAATCAACTTCTACTGGTGAGTGATAAGGTTTATTATCATAAAGGCTATAGGCTATTAAGTTTTATAGTAATTTAGTCTACATTTCACAAGCCATGCTTTAATATTAATTTAATATAATGTGCTGTGCATATCGATAAATCCAATCATTTTGTTGCTAAATATAAAAAAAAAAGGAAAGTTCCAGGATCTTCAGTCCATTAAACATGTTGAGTGTCGTCATTTCATTGAAAATTTGCCACATCTCAGGTTTCAAAAGGTTGTGAGGACCGGATGTTGGAAACTATGTTGGAGTTACGTTCAATAGATAGAAAGTTTCTATGTCTGTCCACAGTCACACATGCATTTGATAAAGCTCGAATTGCAATAAGCAGTTTACTCTCCTATATTCAGGACACTAATAGCAGCACTAAATGAGGCTACGATGAGCCTGAGCACTCACGCAGCAGAAGACTTTTGAGGCGAGGTTTTCGTCAAACTGGCCGATGATGATTCTCACGTCATTGTCCTGTAAAAACAAAGGAGAACACGTCATGCTGAAAATGGCAAGTCTGAAAGAATTTATTTATCAGCACACAGAGCGTACACGCGATACGATGCATTTAAGGTAATGAGATGTGCATAATGTGATGCTGCATGGTTATATAACAGCAGTCAGAGTGAAAACTGCATGTAAATTATGAAAGAGAAATAACTGGAATGTGACCTGACCACACACTGTTATTTGTGAGACATTCAAAGACATAAATCTTTAACTATCTCTTGTATTTTAGAAGCTTATTATATTACCCATTGTGTTAAATCAGCACCTGAAAAGTAACCCAAGCTGTCATACGTGTACTGAAGTAGAGAGTACAATATTTCTGGAGTAAATGTACTGCAGAGTGTCGACGTGAGCATCACAGGAAGAATTCCCTTCCTTGTCAACCGGGCTGGGGAACACACATTTACATGAGGAGTGAGAGCACAAGGCCTGGTGATTGATCTGGTGAATAATTCAGAATGCCCGGGTGGAAGCTTCAGGGCCAACAGTCTGTTATGTAGTGTGAGCGAGCATATATATATATTTATATGTACAGTAGGAACACACACACACACATAGTGCACACAGCAGATGATCACACACACTCCTGACCAGATTGCCCTGGTCTAATCCAATAAGACTGACAGAGGTTTGATGAATGTTCATGTGCTGAATCTGAAAGGTCAGCACAACCTCCCTGAATTAAATGACCTACTGTTTTATTTTGGGAACAGTCCTCACGTAATGTGATTCTCATCCTTTTTCAGGAAAACATACATAATCCTGAATGTGTTTGCAGGCTTATTTATACTGTGAGTGTTTTATACTTTAAGTGCTACCTCCGGTTTCATCCGGCTCCATGTTTGATCGATTAGATGGAAGCACTATAGGTTACAGAGCCGTGCATTTAAAGCGCTCAGCGGCGCTGCTGGCTTCACGCAGGGCCCGTCTGAAACCCTACACACACGGCTCAATACTCGGCTCTGGACGTGAACGGGAATAAAAAGGCGGCTTTTAATCGTCAGACAATAGTGTCAGTGCGACACCAGCTGCGATCCCACCGAGCCGTGGCCTGCTTTTATTCTGGATGATGGGAAACCAGCGCGGATACAGTTCATCAAGTCCCCTCGCCCTGCGGCGGTGCTTGCCATATGGTACGTATCCACAGATCGGAAAGGACCAATCACATGTCATTTTCATTCCAGTGCCTCGAGGCGATTGGACGAAGAACTGAAGCACCAGCCAATCATTGTAGTTGTTTCTTTCTTGGATGTATTACTCAAGTAGAACTCAAATCCTTTATTTAGGAAGCAATAGGTCATTGTAAAAATACTCCGTTACAAATAAAATTCAATAAAGTTTATAATTATTGGACTTTTTGGACTTTGCTGCAGTAGAATTAGAATTAGTAGAACAGACTGAACACTTCCAACCACCCTTCGTTTGCCCATCATCATGTTTTTTTATGGCATTTGCTTAACTAGATTAAACATTAACAAAAAGGAATTAAATTAATTTACCACTTCTTTCATGTCTTGTGTAATCCCTTATTTCCTATTACCTTATTTAAAGTGCTCCTACCTTTTATATTATTTTCTTTCACCGTGGTCTTCCTTCTGTTTTATTATAGTTTTTGGAAACCTTCTGTTCTAAATTAAATAAAGTCTTTGTAAAGTTTGTTTTTCTTTTTGCATGCATTTTAACCGAGTGAAAGTACAGGAGTATTATCAGATGAAAATAGTCAAACTCTTAAAAGTAAAAGTAATATTTTTGTAGAAAATCCACAGCAGTGACTGATATATAAAACATGTTTAATTACTATTTACAAAAGTTAGTAAGGGCAACCTAGGGTCAGACCCCTAGTTAGGGTCACTTGATAAATTTAGGGGGAATTGCTGTGTATTATATTGTGTAAAAATGTAATGTGAAAAATAACTAAAAGCTGTAAATAAATGCAGTGGAGTAGAAAAAATAATATTACTTTTTGAAATGTGGAGTGGAAATAAAAAGTAGCATCAAAATGAAAACCTCAAGTAAAGAAAATACATTAAAGATATTACTTTAATAGAGTGAGTAAACGTATTTGGCTCCACAAAATATATTAGATGGATTATATAGATAAGTTCAGTAGAGTTAGACGTGTAGATAAATTAGATTTGGAGGAGATGGTGAGACATGTGACTACAGCATGCAGCCAGATGTACTACCTGCCTTCAAAATTATATAACAGCTCTGAGATTTATTTCATCACAAAATCCATTTACGCCGAATTTGCATTTCATACGGGACACACACACGTGCGCACACACACACGCTCACGCTTGCAGAGCAGAGAGCTTTCAGAAGGCTGAGTAGCTCCAAAAAAAAAAAAAATTTAAATACTTTTCGGTGCTTTCTCATCAGATCCGAAGCAGCACGCTGAGACACTTAAGCAGCCTTTTGAATGAAGTTCGTTCAATTGGAGCAATGTGCGTGCGTGTGAGCGTGCATGCTCGAGTGTTTGTACTATATATATATGTGTGTGTGAAGTGCCGGTGGGTACTCAATAAGCCTTCTCTTCGCCGGGGGAAAGGCACTTAACCCCGATGACTCTTAAACGCTGCATGGTAACAGCATGGAGGGGTAGGGCCGAGGCCTTGAGTGAGGGCATTGTGTTTGTGCTTCACGAACCGACCCGGCCACTAAAGGGCCCCAAATCACCGTCATTGCTGCGGCTTTTATACAACTACGACAATAATTGTTGTCAAAGTGGGTCATACGAGAGGGCAGGTCTGACCGCTCCGTCCATGAAAGGGTGGTCTGTAACTTTATGTCGATGATTTAGTGGCTATGTGATAATGTTTGAGTAATGTGGTACCTCATAACCCCAATCAGGCACACACACACGCATGTACACACACACACACACACACTAATGATGATGTTTTACAAGCTTGTGGGAGCTGTGATTTGTAGACTGGGCAATGTGCAGCTTCTACCCACTAAACCATCCCCCCCCATCTGTTAGCGATGATTAGTGTGCGGCGAGTACGGCGTGTGTGTGTGTGTGTGTGTGTGTGTCGACTAACTGATCCTAGGTGAGCATTAAATGTTGTACAGACTGTCAGGAACACGCAACTGACATGAACAGGCCGCTGCCTTTCAAAATAAAAGTCCCTTCAGATAATGTAAATGCTACGCTGGGGTTTGTGAGCGTGTCAACAAACTCACAAGAAAGTAGAATGGAAAAAAAAGTGTGTGAAGTACAGTGGAACCTAGCAGGGTCTGTATGTTTAGTGTCTGCAGTGAGCAACTCTCGCAGTAACTCTGCTGTTTGGGGATTTGGAGCAGCGGAGAGGTGCTTCATCAGTTTGAAGAGCGAGCCAGGGAAACACTGCCAAAGGAACAGCAGAAAGCATTCTGATGATAACATCAATAACAAGACCATCTGAAATGGAAAATCCTATAATGACATTATCAGTGCGAATCGTTTGGCCGGAGCTGAACGTCCGCGTCCGCACATTTTCCTGCGTGTTCTTAAGTGGCGCGGACGAGTTATTGACCAGGATTCACCAAACTTCTCAAATTTTCCTGAAGATATTAAACTACTAATGAATGGACAGACTCTCACTCAGAATCCTCATGCATTTGATGTAACATCATGTATTCATCTAATATCTCTGCATCATACTTTAACCACTATCTCTCTTTGCTTTGGCCATTTAGCAATAACTGTTTCTTTGCAGTGAAAGGTGACATTTATCAGCCAGAAATAAATCTTTTTGTAAATTTTGTAAATCTGACTTGGAACACTCAACTGAGTTAACTGCATATTCACAGTAGGGATGTGCATTATTAATATCTGAATACTTTTTTTTAAAGTAGAGACAGAGAAACACAGATATTGCAGGTACATGTGCATTAATCATTAGGCCACCAGTTTAAATATAGATTATATTATTATCATAAAAATGAATAGTCTGATATGCTTTATATCGCTGTGTTGCAGCTGATTCTTGAGTGATGGGAACTATATTTTCCAGAGAAACAGACAAATCACCCCCCCCCCTCTACATCATATCCAGGAGGCAAGAGGCAGAATCAATAAATAATTACGAACTTTTTTTTTCGTGCACATTTTAGATTTCTGGACATAGTTTTTCCCTCCATTTCATTAGTTCTGATGTAAAATTTCTGCTATAGTTACTCATGGTCAAATTGAAGAAAATGCACGTAAAAGATTTAAAGTAAGTATGTGTGCATCTGCTTCAAAGCCTGTGTGTGTCTTGAATATTCCAGTTGGAATATGACAGATACCCCTAACCATCACTCACACTGTGTGCCAAGAAAAAAAAAAAAAAAAGAAGAAGAAAGCCAGCGGACTTTACAACAGAATCTGTGTCACCCTCTACCCCATCACTTTACAGTACACAGCTGTCACCGCTGTTGTGTGTGGGAAACAGACTATCAGGGTGTCAGAGCCCTACACACACACACACACACGCACACACACACACACACACACACGCACGCACCATCCAAACGTTCTGAAAAGCTCTCCAGGCGACACGGTGATTTGCATATTTAGGCTTGATCAAGGAAGGACGGCGTCAGCTTAAAATGTCAGCCCTCAACACGGAGAGTTTAAGTTGTACATATATTTTAGAGGAAACCGCTCAGCTTCCTCCTCCTCTCTCCATCGCTCCGTCTCGTCACCTGCTCCATGCAGCATGTTCTGTCTAAATATCAGGACGTTTTCCATTACACCAACACGCCCTTCTCTCCGCCAGTTCTAATGAAATAGATCAGATATATACACCTTTTCATTGATATTGGCATATTGTCCGTTAATAATGAAACTCGCCATCCACTGAAATGCTGCTTCACTTTGACTGATGATGTTTCCTATTGTACGTTGCAGGAAACGAGGCCAAATGCATCTCTGATTACCTCTGGGGGGGGAAGCTTAGATAATTTAACCAGCACACGTGACTGCGTTTACATTGGAATTTCATGACTTGCTGCTATATTTTCAAGCAGAATCTGATCAGCCATCCATGCTGCAGCGTATTCAGCCGTGCCAGATGGAGGAACCACGTGAAGGGAGAAACTGACCAATGGTTTATCAGTTCACCGGAATGTTGAGAAAATCAATCAGAAAAAACAACGGAATTCATTTAATATGTAGTTTATGCTCATTGAAACTGACTTTCTGATTATTGATGTGACTAAATTAGGTTACCTAAAAACAATACTAGAATTATTTATGAATTAAAAGAGAGGAAAATTATCTATTATTGACATTATATCTGCTAATAGCCACTTAAACTTATATCGGTTTATGTATTTATGTCCAGTTTGCAGTTCAGTTTTAGTGTTTCATGGTCACAATTTTTTAATCCCATTTTGCATCTTCACTCGATTATATCGTAGCATTTTTTTTCCTGTTAAAGATCAGCTGTATTCCAATCAGCCTGCACCACTCACCTTGAGTTTCTTGACATTGACACAGGGGTCATTGGAGAAACTTTCCGTATCTGCGATCTGGATGTCGGCTTTCTCCAGCTCGCTTGTCAGGTCGTTTCTCACCTGAGAGAGCGCAGAGGGAAGGAGAAACGAGAGATGAGCGTGTTTGATCTTTCACTGTGTACAACTTTCATTATTCAACCTTTTTATTTGTTTATACACCAGCGTGTGAACGAAGGACAGTAGATACAGGGTTATTACAGTGAATAATGGCTGCATGAGTATATGATATATAAACACACACACACACACACACACACACACACACACACACACACCCCTAAGCAACGAGGAAGAGCAGAACATGAATAGGAAACTCATATTAATATTGAAATCAAATACTATATGAATGAGCATAAATTCTACTCCCTTAATAGAGATCATGCATGATTTAGTGAATGCTAAGAACATTACTTGTTCAAACATGAGAAACCTTAAAGGAATTTAACAAACAAGCACGTTGTGTGTGATTTTTGATTATAGGAAAGTCTGGCTGTTTCCAAATCAGATCTATCATCACCATCCATATCCAGGAGCGAGCCATCCGGGCTTTCACAGCCGTTCAAATCAGCCAATCAGAGGAGAGACATCCATCACGATGAAGTCACCAACCATTGGACTCACTCTGTCTTATAATCCCAGTATTCATCAGCGTTAGTCCGAGCGTCTGAACGCTTTAAAAGATCCAGACTCTGAGTCTGTAGGTGTCTCTGCAGCAGCTGCACAGCTGCTCTGATGTATTGATTCAGTGGTATTGTGGGTAATGGGATCAGAGATGTAGGAGGACGGAGCAGGTACACCGGCGTGATGGGGAGCTCGAGGTGGTTTATCATACCTTCACACACACACACACACACACACACACACACACACACACACACACACCCCACTGGGATTCCTCCCTTTGGCTCCCATCCTCTAAGCTGCAATTTCAGGTTTTCACAGCAGACATCCTGCCTTGTCAAAGCAGGAGATGCACAGGTGAAACTAATCCCATTACTGGTGGTTGAGTTCTGGTCCAGATGTTCTGGTTCCCCCTGCACCAGCGTCCAGCTGCAGAAACACAGAGGCTCAATCCAGCCATTGTTGATGTGATCCGTTACGCCGAGGTCAGAGAGTCAACATGACTCCCATGATCTCCTGTGTGTTTTCTGTCCTAAAGGTTTACAGTTGACCCCCCGTGTCCTGTGGCCATGCCCTGCACCCCCCCTCCCCCTCCCCCCACCTGGGAGCCGGGCATTAGGGGCCATGTAGAAACATGGCGGGGCGTGCACGCTCCAACGGGCATGCCAAGCTCCATTTACAAAGACAACATGTTGGGCTACTGTGTTCGTCTGAGACGGGGCTCGCGTGCCTCACCGCGTTTCCATATTTATGCTCCTGAACACCTATAAAAAACGTATTTCAGCAGTAGGTCACCACAGCTCACGTCAGGCCCAGCACGCCACTGAGGTATTATGGAGGGTTGACTTCAGAGGAGGTTAAGAAAAAAGGAGGAAGGTAACAACAACACTGGAAAACTGATTATTTAGCTTTGGGTCAAGATATAAACATATATTATTATGATTATAATATATAGATATAGAACCTACTTTTAGAACTTGTGAACCATCTATGAACATGATTTGTATGTTATTATAAAGCTGCAATAAAAGATATAACATATTAGCTTGCTAAATGGTTAATACTTTATAAACATTAAAGTTAATATTTGTCAATGGTTAATTATTAGTTTGTTTCATCTGCATTTTAGTTATATTGGAATGTTTAACAGTCACCAAATAATGAATAATTAACCATAAAATAACTTTAGCTAACGTTGAATCCTTATCAATTTACCATTAATTAATGCTGGTTATTATAAAGTGTCACTGATTGATAGATTTGAGGGTAAATATTAATTCCACAAACAGCTGCAGACATCTTGCATCAGCATCACAACCAGATCATATCAAACCCTGAGTGCGGCTACTACTAAAACCCTACCACCATATTACTATTGCTGCTGCGGCTAAAACGAGTCATTACGACAATTTCGTGTAATCAACTAGAATATTGTTGCCATCTAAAAGTCAATGAATCTGAACAGCATCAACTTTATTTCCCTTATGTCTCTAATGTGTGCTGTCATAATCACCTCCTCGCCTGCTCGCCTGCAGGGAGCTCTAAATCACCCATACATCGCTCGCTCTTGTACAAACATTCCCTCCGATGCGCTGTTCGCTGAGCTGAAACAACAGGGAGTGCCGGAGCAGATCAATACAACCAGGTTGCGCTCTCGAGGAACAATTGGCTCGGCTCCGCGGACGAGGTGCGTGGTCTGGTTGCGTTAAGTTGATCCTCTTTAGAAGGAAAGCAGCTCGGGTGAGAGAGGCTGCAGCTGGTTCGTGTGTGACAAGGTGTGTTGGAAGAAAGAAAATCACACATGGAGATGTATAAATGTGTGCATTTGCATTCTGGTGTGTGGGTTCACAGCGAGAGAGAGATAAAGGGGAAAGAGACAGATGGATGGAGGGAAAAGTGAGCGGCACAAACATCCTGCATTGTGCAGCCTGGGAATCCCCCAGCAGCAAATACAGAGAGGAAATTATCCTCCTGCTCTTCAGCACACATGCACGATATAAAGAAATAAAATACACACTCACACATGACGGACAAAATAACCAGACAGAGTGTTAGGTATTATCGCTGTAATACATCAGGGTTTATAAAGAACGCTGACGCAATATGGTTCTATTCATATGCATCATGTTTGTATCTGCAAACAGACAAACACACTGTGATCGCTGTCTCCCATTTCATAGACCATGATCTGAGGCTTGGCCTGTTTGATGCAACTACATGTTTGACTGTGTGTGCATGATAAATACTGTATTTAGGAATGGATACACTTTTTAATGCAACAAGACTACAGCAGTGTGTGTGTGTGTGTGTGACAAAATTCAATGTTGACATCCAGGGGCAAAACCAACATCTCGATGGGTGTTCATTTTATCTCATTTATTTGTCGAAACTTTGCAATCAAACGCTTCGCGTCTGATCTCATTTTACAGCACTACGGTAGGTCCACAAACTGTAGCTTGCCACTGGTAATCAAAGGAATTGGCTTGTAAAAGAAATATAAATCACTCCCTTCAGGCAGCTGGAGAATAAAAAATAAAGTGGCCTGATGCAGAGTAAGTGAGCAGCATTGGATGATTCAGCCGCTGCCAGCGTGACACACAACAGTCTGACCTCCAATCATCAACACGTCGCTGGAAGCTCAGTCACAGCGTGAAGCCCCCGACGTGTGTGTGTGTGTGTGTGTGTCTTCATTAGTGTCGGGTTTGAGCTACGTGCATGTAGCATCTACACCTGTAGATTTGTTTTTTTTGTTTTTTTTACAAATGTGGCGCTGTGACCGGTCCTCACACACACATCCACAGATAAATCAGCATGCAAATCCCCAAGTTCAGACTATAATGCCGGTCAAGTGCTACTAATGAGTGTGACAAATGCTTACGCCACGCGCTGGTGACAGGCCCCTGGACGGCGTCCTCCCGTGGCCTTACACGCACCGCACCAGGGCACAGACGAGTCATTCCAGAGAGGAATTCTGAGAGACATTACACGGCTGTTTTCGCGTTACATCACGCACATGATGATGTGAGTTTCTGCAGCGTGGAGCTGCCGTTCAGCGTGCATTCACAGAAATAATGCACGCGTGTGTGTTTAAATGTTGTCTATAAATAGACGTGACGAGCTGCCTTTAGCTTACAGGTTACAGTCCCAGGGGATGGTGTAGCGTGTGTGTGTGTGTGTGTGTGCGCTGAATCCGTAACAAGTGTTACGTAATATTAACCTTGCAAGCCGTCTCAGTGGGAAACAGCAGAGCGGATCAGTGGGAGAAAACAGGGAGTGGGGAAATGGAAAGAAAAACCATGTGCAGGTGAGTGAGAAGATAAGAAGAAGAACATTTAATAGCTTTTAAAATCAGATCGCCAACCTCGCATTGCTCATGTACCAGCGTATTTTCACAGGCAACAGACCTAATGATAACACGGAGACTCGTAATAACACCTATGTGAGGATATCCAAACAACATTTACTGCCCTGCATCTTATCCGCCATTTATTGTTCCGCACGCTGCCCCCAAGCGAGGAGGGTGGGGTGGGGGTGCGTGCTCCGAACTTGACTTGAGGACTGTTGGAATCATGGAGCCACGCTTGCATATTTGTAAATCGGGATTAGCCAATCTGGTGGCAGGTTGATTGATTCGGGGCCGTCCGTCTCCCTCCCGTCCTAAGCCCCTTGGCGCTTTCAGGAGGGGAGAGATAAAGGGATTTGGGCTCTCTGAGATTTGCAGTGAGACTTCTCACACACACACACACACACACACACACATATAGACATACAGCTCGAGCTGCTGAGCAGATTGTTTTCAACCAAGGGCCTGCAGGCAAGATAAATATGTTTCTCAAATTCATGCTTTCTATACCTCGGACATGGCTTCTCTTATTCCAACGTCGCTGATGCTGAAATAATGTTTGAGGCATTGGCAAATGAGTGTGTTCCCTTCATGGTTCACAAACGTCGGCATGGCCTCACTATTGGAGTCAGTGAGGAGAACCGAGAGTCGACACACACTCCGTTCTTCATCCTTCCATAAGGCATTAGTAATGGAGGATGAATTGTGCTTTGTGGTTATTTAATTGGGAAAATTACATAAAAATACACAGCAGATGGAATGTCGTAAGTGAATAATGTAGCAAAATCTGTAAACATTCATTTCTATTACAACAGCTGCACTCTAACATCTGTTCTCGTCCGTGGTACAAAAGTAGCTGTGAGCATCGTTTTTTACTCCTTCCAGCCAGCAAATTGTTTTTATTCATTACCGAAGACATGAAATGTTGTGTAAGTGGAAGGATTAAGCTGCGGTTTTTCGGCTTCCAAATGTTAATATTTCCTCAGAATCCAACATGGGAGTTGCACGTGGGCAGAGAGATATTAATTAAGTCGGCGAGGCTGCTGGAGAATAGGCCGCGTGGATTTAATTGATCGCCACCTACTTACTTCATGTTGCTGTCATCTGAATGATATCAATGAAAAAAACAACTCATAACTGTATCAGAGCACGCTCCCCTCTGAGATTGTATTTTTTTCTTTTTACAGTAGTAACTGTGACCTTCACCTTGAGAACACAAATATTAAGCATTAAGCTGTGGATGCATAGGCAGTAAAACAGTAAAACATGAAATTCACTGCATGTGGGTATTAAGCTCTGCTACAGTCTTAAATGTATGTGTGCCTTCCATTTTCCTGACTGGTGGAAGTTGCATAAATGTGGTATTTATGTACAGAGAAGACATGCAGCCGACATGCAACCATTGTCTAAAGCCTTAGTTAGCTTCGATTACAAGCTCGAATGCAGCCAAATACTGCAGATATATTGTAAAAGCACAGTATTAGGATCCATTATACGTTTATATATATATATATATATATATGTTACTTCTAAAGACATGACTATGGTAGCACAGGAAGTTTGCAACTGCATTTTATGACCATGATACCAAGCCGTAAATTTCCATATACACCAAACACATCATGCATCATTTCTTCGATCATTCAGAACGCACAGAGAGTCAAGCACCCTGATGCCACAAACGTATACCATGCTCTTCCACTATGCTGTGGAATTTTACCTCATTTCTTTTCTTTTCTACAGAGTAAACGTACCTCAGAGAACCTCTGGACGTCCTGCGTGAGGGTTCCCACGCGGCTCCAGTTGTAGTAGGTGAGGAACTTGACCACCGCCGGGTTCACGGCGTTGTCCGACGGGACGGTGCGGAAGAAGTTGGGGTATTTCTTCTTGTCCGCCAGGACGGGGGTGGTCGCTGCAAAGGAGAGCTGGAAACGACAAAAGCGAGAGACACAATCCTGTTAGGGTTCAGATACAGTCATAAATAGTCCCTGCAATAGAAAGATTACAGTGGAGACGTTTTATACTCTAAGGGTGTGAACTAACGAACTCTTTCAGATTACTCTAAATGTCAGCGAAACGTCACCTTCAAAGTGTGATGATGAACAGATCTTTAAACGCTGGGAGGAACTGATGACCCCTGTACGTATGACCTTTCAGGCCGGCTTCACACTGAGCCTGTGTGTGTGTGTGTGTGTGTGTGTGTTTGTAAGCAGTTCAGGAATATACTTCATCTGCAATGAATTAAAAACATTTCACAATACTAAAGATTTGTCTCTCCCCCCCAACACACAAACACAGAATAAAATGTGCTAAAGCTCTAATAAATAACACTAATTGCTTTTTCTGACACACTAATTATCCAGTTCAACCACTGCAACATAAGCATATTCACGGCACAACTGCTGTAAATCAATTCACGTTCAACCAAAAAAACGTACTCTTGCAAAACTTTGGGAGGAGCAAACTTTCACAGCATTTTTCTGCATATTTGTGGTTTAAAGTACAATGCATACTCAAATCTCACTTTCTAGGAAATTAAAAGCATTCCGTAACACTTCACATGCAAGCAGTATGACTCATATTGGTCTCACGCACACGTACAGCATGAGAATAAAAAACGCTGCACATCAAGCACTAATTGCCTTCTTCATCACATCTATTATCCAGTTCCACCGCTGCAAGCCGAGCGCAGCTCCTGTAAATCAAATCACGTTCACAAAAAAAAAAAAAAAGGCAAACTTTTACAGTATCGTTCCGGAGCATTAACACGTTAATGAGCTAAATATGATGGAGCAAGCACAAACCCGCGCTGAATAAAATATTCAGCTGCAAAAGTTGGAGTGTGACTGGTTCTGATGTAACAGCAGCCATGATTTATGGAGCAATTAACGTGGTGTTTGCAGTCTACTGGTGATTTTAGCAATTGTTGCAAATGTGGTTGTTCCTCTTTGGTGCCTTAACACTGCACAGTTGCTGCTCTGATATTGTTTTAATAAATTCTTTATAAAATTATAAATAATGAAGGCTTCTCACTTTCTATAAACACACACACAAGCACACACACTTGCCCTCATTTCTGCTCACCATCTTTTGTTTGCCTAATAATAACTAATCAAGTTTTTCTCATTCTTCCCCTTCGTAGCACATTTTCATCATTATTTTCGATTATTTCAGAGGCAAAAAATAGTAAATGTAATTAATGCCTTTATTAAACATCCCATATCATGCAGACAGACAGACATGCATGTAAGAAAAGCTCCACACATGTCCTCGGTGCAACGCTGCAGGCTGAGGCCTCCTCACAGCTCGGCAACGGCAATATTTCCAGCGTCGTATCCGTGGTAATTTAACGAGCGATACGAATCGGGGCAGGGTTAATTACACACTTTGTAGAGATTAAGCAGAATTTGTGATTCATGATAGCAATCAACACGAGGATATTATATTTCTGACGGAGACCTGAGAGGTACAACGGTGGATTTCCTAAAAGTGCGCTCGAGCCTGGAGGAGTTCAAGCACCTCCTAACTTCAGCGGCGACGATGATCTTCTCATTAAGCTTCCATCGACTTCCAGCGCGTCTCCGCGCCTCATTAATCACAGTGCTGCCGTGTGCGATGGTACATCCATCTGGAACGTGATTACGGCTGAGAATGTAACATGGTTGAAAAGAGTGGAAATGACTTAGAATGACACAAATGAGGGAACTCACTCACTCACTGAACGATCAAAGCGGATCTTAAGTCAAATTTCATTTTTCTTGATAGCAGGATTACTATCAGGCTCTAAAACAGCACGGCAGCTATGACAGATTATCAGGAAGACTGTGTAGGCCAGAAAATACTGGTGAGAGTAATGTTTGATATATTTCCAGTTTTGAGCACTAAACATCAGCCCTTAAAAATAGTTTTACATTTCCTCTAAAGGCAACGTGTCTTCATATAGATCCTGCAGAGCTACCATCCTACATGTTTTAGGAACATCCCTTCTCCAACACACCTGATTCTAGCTGTCAACTCACTATCCAGAAGCTGGAGCTTGTGATTTAATTTGAATCTGGCGTGTTGGAGTAGGGAGCTTCCTAAAACGTGTAGGATGGTAGCTCTGCAGGATCAGGATTGAGCAGCCATGACCTAGACCTTCTTATAATAAAAGGCAATTTAATTCACATTTTCTAGGATATATGACCTTTGAATCTAAATGGTTTACAGTAACATTTGTATTTTCTATATCCAAATCGTAGGCCTGTGCCTTTTTAAAGATCCTTATCAGCCTGAGATTCCTTTCACTGGATCCCAAATCTACACTTCACCCAGCCAGTGGGGGAACGCCTGTGTTTGGCCAACTAAATCATTGCTTTCTGCACAGACCCGCAGGGGTTTGTGTTCACACATCAGCGAGGAGGGCTTTTAAAAACAACACATGGATTACAGTCATCAATTAGGCAGGAAGAAAAGGCCTTTATCTCGCTACCGCCGCTAAATCCAAAATCACCCACCAGTCTTAGAGGGCTTCACGGGGTCTTTCCAGGGTTGTCTTAATCTCCGTTTAGCTATGGCTGTTTGCTACACCCACACCGGGAGACGCTCCTATGGATCTCTAATAGCAGCGAGGTGATTTTTCCCAAAAAGCAGATTGATTGCACCATTGTAGTCATGAGAGGCTGCGAGAGGGGGGTCTCAACGTGGGGTCTGGGGACCCACGTCGATCCCTGATGGGGTTTTAAAGGGTCTTTATGTAAATTCAACATCAATATTCTCTGAGGATGCTAAAACACCACCAGTTATCAATCACATTTTCATTAATTACAGTCCTGCAGTATCTTCAGCTTTAATGAAGAAAATCAAACTGTTGATTCAAGACTTATTTGTACACCCTGTGTGTGTGTGTTGGACGGATGGAAGGCATTGTGTCTGCTTATGTAGATCATATAGTGACAGGATAGTGTTAATGCATGGATTCCAATTGGTTCCTTTGCCGTGAATCAAAATGTCCATCGATGACATTATGGAAATTTAACAGCAAATCTAGGCCAGTGACAAAATTATCTTATTTCTGTGTGATCAGTGAATCCAAGGTCAGCTTCTGTGAGATTCTAACGTTAACTGAGATTAAATGCATGATTTTTTTTAATGTCTCTAACATCTCTAAGAAGTCTATAGGTCAACCCGCGTCCGCTGTAGCAGCATTTTGTGAGGACTCTCTGTCTTAACACAGTGGAGATGAGAGGAAGCTCCGATGTATTATTTAAAGAATAGACTCATCTTGAGCTAACTCTGAACAGCCTTTTTTTTTCAGGAGAAAAGCCAAAAATAGTTCTATGATATCACACATCTGAGAGTAGTGGCTTATGTAAGAGGACTGAACAGGGCTGTGGAGAGCCCTGCGTCAATGTCACATTTGTACATGCAGCACACACACACACACACACACACACACCCTGCAAAGGTTAAGGCTGTATGCGTGTGGACCCTCTATCCGCAGATCTCTGATACACACAGCGTACAGCAGCCTTCCGTTGCCAGTAGTAATTAAAACTCTGACAATGGGCTCAGGGCGGCGTCTCCCTCTCATCTCGCCACAAGGTCACCGAGGCTCTTGGTGATACGACGGAGGATCCATCTGGTCCTACTGAGACGCAACGCTTTCCTGGAGACTGGAGGTGAATCCCTGATCCGCTCAGACGTTCCGTACACGCGGACGCTCATCACTTCCTGTTTGAAGTGAACAGCCGAGCGTCGGTGCCGCTGCGTTCCCAGTCGCAAACAAACTAGTTTTATGTTCGGAAGAAGAAAAAAAAGTACAAAGTGCACTGTGCTCTCACTCACGTAAGGACAGAGCTGTAAGACACTGACTGCTGATTCACTCGTGTTTCAGACGCTGCGTCAACGGGTTTGAAGCCAACATAAACCGACAACCTGAGAGAGTTGAGTTCAGTTGAGTCTAACTCTGGTGCAGGTATGAAACCACTTGTCTGGGAGTCCTCATGCATGTAATTCAGGCCCGTTCGTAACTGCTGCCCTGCACAAAAGTACTGAATCTGGTACAACGCAGAGACTAAAGAGGACTCTCATATATGAAACCACTCTGAGAATAGAAGGTGTATGCAGCTACATGTAGCATGTATTCCTATACAAACGTGCATAGATCGGATAATCTACTTCAGGATACACAACATCGTGCAATGGTGCATGAATTAAAAGGCAAAAGCCTTCCAAGCTTTCCCCAGCACAAGCAGCTAAAGAAACGAGGAAGACGCAGGCGAGCGTCTAATCACGCTGACGGATCTAATAAGCATCGATCGGTCCACGTCGGAGCAGGACCTGCTGCTGCTAATTTTGCGGATGGCCTTTGGATAATGAAGCAGCTTTCGCAGAGAAGCTGGATACAAACGAGTCTTATAGATAAATATCAGCTCAGGAGTGTTTAAGGTTTATTATGCACGAGGTGTTACATCATAGCGGCTCATCTGAAATCTGTGACTCCCAGGTATAGTGAGCACATAGTGAACAGGAAGTAGATCAGAATAACAGATAGTTCCACCACCGTTTACCACTTATCCAAGTAGAAATGTCAATAGGACCATAACTTTGGTGGAATAGTATGATCAATAACAACAAACAAAACATTAAAAAAAAATAAACTGTGCTGCTTTTTAAAAATCAACTTCCCTGAGGAAATTCTATTGCAATTCAATGTCATTCTTATGTGAATATTTTCTTTTTTTTGGTACAATTTTAATTATTGAGTTGTGTTTGGTGGTGTGCAGCGAGCTGAAGCGATAAGTGACTCCCCCTAATACTCCTGATAAAATATTAGTTTGACAGGAAGTGTACAGCAAGAAAAATCTCTGTTATACAAGGACAATTGCTGCTAAACTGAACCCACTGTACCTTTAATATAAATATATGGTTAGAAATGTCATTATCTGTGTGTCTGTGGCGATGATGTACATCCTTTTTGTGGAATTTTTTTGTTCATCATTAAAATAAAACTCCATAGACGTACACAGTGCAGTGCTATCCTGCAGCAGAACTTTAATGCATGAACAACAGAACCAAAGTATGCAGGAAAAATGTAAGAAACGTTTTACTTTGGCTATCAACTCAATTAAAAACTGACGTGTAGATTAAGACCAGGACTTCCACCGTAAACCGCAGCCTGGTTCGCTCTTCGTGGATGTGGATGCTACGCTGGACGTCCTCCATGGTGCTGTAATCTCATCAGGAAGTTTCACCCCGCTTTCTAGTGTCAGCACTTCACTTCTGTGATTGTATAGCGAAGCATCGGGCCAATAGTCATCGGACGTATAATGGAAATAATCTCTCGTCGCCCGATTCTAAAAAGGTGCTTTGAGGCAGCTTGACGAGTTCTAAAAGAAAGGTTTATCAGGGGGGACGGCTTCAAACAGCCAGCCCGCCCGCGCCCATTACCGCTGCCTTCGCCCCCACAAACGCGCCGCAGTCAAAGCCCATCCATCCCGCAGGATCCCCGGGACCCCGCGGAGAGCGGCGCCGTTGATCAGGAAGCACGGGGGTGGTCCAGGGGTTTATTCAATATTCAAGAGAGGCATTTGACACGCCGTGGGAGAGCCCCGCTGGAGACGCTGCGGACCCACCGCCGACCACATCAAGAACTCATTAGCGCCCAGGATGGAGGAGGGAGGGAGATATGAATATTGTAGGGAGAGGGTGGAGGAGGCGGGCGGTGATGAAAGAGACAGATATCAAGGTGGAGGAACAGTGGAGGGAGAGACACAATCATGAACACGCGAAAGAAGAAATGACGAGATGGGAGATGCGCATATGCAAGTCATTAAGTGCTATGTGCATGTTGATCTAAAACAGCATAGTGAAGGTGCTGTGTGTGTGTGTGTGTGTGTGTGTGTGTGTGTGTGACATCAGTACATACACCGGATCATAATGTTGCTCAGTCAAGTGTGTGTTGGTGGAAAACAGCAGATCATAGTCTCCAATTATGCAAAGGGTGCGCGGGGAGGGGGAGGGGGGCAATAAAGTCATCTGGTTTCAGAGTTGGGGGTTAAATGGAGAGGAGGAAAAGCTACTCCACTCCACTGCAATTTGTCTCTGCAATACGAGAGTGATGGAGGACGTATTACCACACACATTGTCTGCTAGGGGAGAGAGCAGGTATTCTAATAGCACACACACACACACACACACACACACACACACACACACACACACACACACACACACACGGTAAGGAGCCATTAGCGCCTCCTACACGAGCCACATGTGACAGGAAAAAAAAGATCAGCACTAGGATTCATCTCTGGATGGTAAACTGGGTGATATTTTAAAGGTTCTATATCATGCCATTTTTATTAAATAATTCGATTTAGTAAAGCGTTTTATACCATATCGGAGCAATGCTATACGTAGCTAACACGTAGTTTAATGTTACTCAACACTGTGTGCACTGCTGTGTTTTAGGGATGAAACACGAGATGCTACCTTGGTGAAAAGGATCGTGGGAAAGGAGTGATTTAATGAACGGAAACGGAGTGAACGGCCACGCGTAGCAGCCCTGCGGCTGCACGTCCTTCTGCATGCAGTCCTGCAGCTTCCCATGCAGCGTGGAGCAGCTACTGTGAGAATGACTCATATTCATGCACGAATCGATGCAGGCCGCGTCACTGACGTGGCTGCTGTACGCATTAGTTACACGCGTTACGCCAGAGGCAGAGGCAGTGTCCATCATACAAATTACATTCAGGGCTTGGAACGTGTGTGTGTGTGTGTGTGTGTGTGTGTGTGTGTGTGTTACAATAATGTATTTACATTTTCTCCCCTCAGTATATAATCACCCTTCATATATACAAATATTATGGTGAAAATCAATGTAACAATATTGACGACATTTTTCTGATATCAGTTTGTATGATACGAGATAACATTTTTTTTAATATATATATATATATATATATATATATTTAAGCCCAAAATTATTCATACCCCTGTCAAATACAAGGGGTTTATTGATTGTTTCACTTAAACATTAGTATTTTCCCTCAGTTTTGACTTAAATAGGACACAAACAATTATAAAATGTATATATATAAAGAAAGATTTAACTCATAAACATGCCCTGCCAGGAGCTTTCTATATCATTTGTTGGATACGAGTACATTACATTACATACATTACAACATTACAGCTACAGCTGAAGCTCAATGTAGAAATATGGAACACGAGGAATAAAAACTTGTGTGGAAGTGACATTGATGCCAATGATGGGAATAAGGATAAAACCTCCCAGTTTTCCTTAATTAATTGGATATTAAAATGATCTCTCTACTGTAATGTTTTATCAGAAACCTCAGAGACATCACTTGTTCATCTCAAGTTTTCAGTCAAACTCCGAATGTCCTTCTGAGCAATGTCACCTCGACTATTGTCTCTTTTAAAAGAACGCTCATTCCACTGGATCCAGCACCTGACTGACTTATTAAATAAATTCCAAATTCCAATATTTTCTTGTTGGATTGCATTGCTATATAAAAACATGTCTATAATAATAATTATGACTACGATAATTCTATTACTTTGTGTTATTGCTTTAATATTTCATCCTTTGTTCCTCTAAACACAATTGCTTTAATCAGAAAAAAGTGCAGAGGATGCACTTTTTATTTTACATTTCTGAGCAAAATCTGGGTACAAAACACACACACACACACACACACTCGTATCGTGTGAACCTACTAACCCCTAATCTAACAGATCCTTCATGTTATAGCCTGATGCAGTGTTTATGCAACAACGCACCACATCAGTGTTAGGGAGGACGGTTCAACATCCTGCTCGTCCCATTGGTCCGTCCTCTTACACTCTGAAACTCTCGTATTTGTGTTTTCCTTCACTGACTGACGCGTCTGCAAGAGTGAAGCCCCATTCTGCATAGATGTCACGTTATATTATACGAGGAGTGAAAGGACTGATGACAGGTCTGGTGTGATTAAAATTATGTAGACACACACACACACACACACACCCTCTCACCTGCATTCCGCATACACATTTAATCACATATGCACGGCTGCTGAATCGCTGCTGTTGGAGGCAGAGGATTTACTCGCCGCAGGTATTTCAACCCACCGTGCACGGAAACAACTCATCCACCCACACGCACAACGCTTCCTCTTCTCAGGTTTCTCCTCGTGCAGTTTGCTCCGACTCTTGTAGAACCCCACTTGATAGACGAAGAATGTTCCAGTAGGTGGAACAAGATGTATGAGTAATTATTGAAAGTCTAATTAATCTATGATATAGGGTTGACTCTTAGGGCTCAGGCTTAAGGGTTGCAGCTCCACTTAATCAGTGATAGGCTCATCTCACTTGCTAATGCTGTGTAATGGAGTTTGAGGGCAGGTTAAGATGCTGAGGTTCTCCCCTTGCAGCTGACCACTCACAGCCTGACACAGGCTAAATAGTGGAGTAAGCCTCCTGATGCTTGGCCTGACACGATCAAACGTCGTGTTGGAGCCACTGCAAATGGATCGAGAAGTTGCATGCATGTAACAATTGCAGGTTTTATTTTATAATGAGACATTAAAACAATGAATTGAATGCTGTCAGCGGACAAACCGTAAGATACCTTTAAGTCTGCACTCCCACTAAGTCCTGATTCCAGAACCCCCCTCCCCACCCCCCCTGCTGGCCTGTACTCACAATGCATCCGACATCACCACAATTTTACTTTCCGTGGTTCTGCAGCTGCTATTTCTTAACATTTTGTCCACAAGCCATGAAGTTTAGGAACAAATCTAATCAATGCACTGCTGTATACAATTTTCTGCTTTTTTTTTATAAAGTACAATATTGCCCTCTGAAATGTGGAAAACTACAAAGTAGAATTAAATTCCTCCACTGATGAGCTCTTGCTGTGAATCCACATGAACATGAATGCAGCACACTCGCCCTTTCCTGTCCCGTCTTCCATCGCCGAATAAATTATGAGGACCTATCGCTGTTCACATGTGCTTGGTATGTCTGATGTGACAGATCATTTGGAACATTAAACCGTCACCTACGTATATCTCTGGGAGTGAGATCAGACCCCCCCCACCACCACCACCACCACCACCACCACCACCATCCGCTTATCACTTCTGCCATGAGACGGGTTTATAGGACTCTGACGTTCTTCATATGACCATCTGTCAACAGGCTGTCCTTGAAGGACGGAGATGAGGACCGACGCTATCACAGACAGGATCTGTGGGGGGATGGGGGGGAGGGGGGGGGGGGGGGGGCATTTTGTTATCGATCCGGGTGGAGAGTGCGGCAGATATTGACAAGATAGGATGTGAAATAAGAGGAGAGGCTGTAAGGATGTCGCTAAAGCTGCAGGAAGCCGATGAGCAGAAACCAGGGAGAAATACAACAGTTGCTGGAATCAGCCTGTGCTGGGGAGGCAGTGGGGTCGGGGGGCCGCTCCGTACGGTGGCCTCCCGCCTCCCAGCTCCATAACTATTCTATTTATAAATTGAGATTTGATAGCGTAACCTGAAATCTCGCTGTGCTCCCCGGTGCTGCCGCTTGGCTGCCTATGAATGATTAATGAGCAGATGCTGAACTGTAGAGACCATTATTGTTCTTTTCTCCCCCCCCCCCCCCCCCCC
Source organism: Eupleurogrammus muticus (assembly GCA_036785175.1). NCBI lineage: Eukaryota > Metazoa > Chordata > Actinopteri > Scombriformes > Trichiuridae > Eupleurogrammus > Eupleurogrammus muticus. The sequence goes on from JAYKQN010000020.1 coordinate 16,654,419, forward strand.
CCCCCATCCCTCGGCGCTCCATCCACTGATTCCTTCGGGGAGGAAGGGGATTACATTGCATGAGCTGGTTATTTCTCTGCTTGCTCAGCTGAGTGCTAGTGAACACGCAGCAAACAAAAAAAAATGTTAATGTCCTTAGAATTAGGATCAAAATGAGATGCCTGCCAAAATATTGTTCAGTAACAAACATCCCTGTGGACTTAAAAGGTACCTGTAAAAAGTTTGAAGCCACTTTTTCAGGGACAATTGCTGTTTCTGTTCTTGTTTTTCTCAGCTACAGACAGAACCACATACATTCTTGTTGGCTATAATAATAATAATAAGTCCCTTATCCTCCTAATTATATTACACGTGTGTGTAGTTGTGTGTGTGTGTGTGTGTGTGTGTGTGTGTGTGTGTGTGTGTGTGTTGTAGCTTTAACATAATGTTTTTTTTATTGTAGCCTGATAAAATAAAAGGGAGAAACAGCGAGAAAAGAACAGAGGGAATACAGATCTTTCAAGTGACTTAAAATGGACCAGTATTATATGAACTCTATAATAAGTTATGTATGGGCAATGCAGGGGAAGCCCACACACGGACAATCATGTTGTGAGTGGGCTAACATTTCACTGGAGACAGCCAGGCTTTTTTTAAATTACTATCTTTTAACTTGGCAGACCTCTCTTTCTCTGGGAAACAGCACTTCTTAGAGTCCTTACTTACGGGACTCTATTGGTCCCATTTGGTCTAATTTTATTTAAACGTGACTCTTCCCCTTGCTTTTCAATTAAATTGTTAATGAACGCAACAATACATAAATTATGGGTACACAGAACAGACACAGCATGTAGGAGAGAGGAAAAAGAGAAAAACACGGCCCTGGTGCCAAAGCAAAAGGATGATGCTGGGAACACCCAGATGGTTTCATGTCATGAGCAATGCTGTTTCCCTCTCTCGTTTTGGTTCTCCTGCAGATTCTCTCTTTTTTTCCGCCACACTCGAAGGGCGGCAGCGCCTTGTTTTCATGCAGAAAGAGAACATGAGATGGAAAAAAAAGAGAGAGAGGATGTAAGCTAAAAAAAAATGGTGAAGGCATAGCCTGCAACTCGTGTAATTCTTCTTTTCCTATGTTTCTATGTTTCAGGATCACATTTCAACCTGCATTTTACTGATTTCTGGTTGTTGGCATTGCAACAATCTGCAACGGCTAATGTGGTAAATTGTCTACAGACTTGGCAGAGATGGAATACAACATTTATAATAATTATGTTTTATGCAATGCTGCGCTTCCATGTTTGCACAGAAACTCTGCATAGTGATACTGGAAGATTATGGGAAGCTGATCAGTTGTGATCAGTTGACTTCTGAGTACATCCTAGAAATTATTGTAAGAACAACAACGCAACTATTATCATAGAGGACGTACTCATGCAGGAGGCAGAGAGGCACGCTGTTTGTCTTAGAGCTGCAGTTTTTTATTGGAGAGAATGTTTTTTTGTACTAATCTGGTATATTCAAAAAAAGAAATCGTATGCATCTATATTCTTATTGTTTCATCTTACTTTTGCAGCAATTTCCTTCATCTCAGACAAAAGGGTTTGCAACATTAATTTAAGCAGATCTGCATTTGAGTCCGTGAGTCCTAACGCATTGAGCTAAACAATGCAGTGGATCAGACCTGCAGAATGGAGTGACAACTCCTTTTCACAATAAAAATATATTATCATATAAACTATTGTTAAACTGTAGAAAATATGTATTCCTTTAAAAAAGTGGAATCTTAAATAGATTTTTCTCATGCTTTTCCCTGGGTAGTGTAACAACCAGATATTACTGTTTAGAAATAAATGTTAAGGGCAGATTCTGTTGTTAGGTGATAGTGCATCTGTGGTAGCCTGTGTTAGCATGAAGGATGAATCAGCAGCTAAACCGGCTAACGTAATGTTTTCTAAAGACGTTATAATACTTAATAATCAGGCTCCTGTGAGTGCTGTATATCCACTTATTTTTGCGTCTGTCACCACAAGAATTCGGTGGTTGCTCAAGCAAACGATTCCATTACAGACATTAGGCAATAAGGAATATAATATGGAGAGTGGCCGTGGATCCGAGGCGGAGGGAGTCGTCCACTTATCAGAAGACGTGCGATTCGATTCTTGAAGTGTCCTTGGGAAAAGATACTGAACTCGGAATTGCTCTCGAGGGCGTGTGAATGTGTGTGTGTGTGTGAGTGAACATTAGACGGATCCTGATGAGGAGGAGCAGATTCACATGGTTCCCGCCATCTGTGTGTGAAAGGATGAACGTCGCATGTGGTGTAAAGCAATTTGAGCGGTTTGAATACTATAGAACCATTATGTAAATGCAGTGCATTCAGCATTTAATACAGCACTGCTGGAGTCCCAGTCACTTGTCCCACGTCTTGCTAGAAGCTTGTGGTGGGAGGCCTAGTGTAAGTGGTTATACAGTACATCCTTGAAAAAGCTCCCCTAAAGTCAATATCACTCAGACCACCGAGCCCATTTCCCTCTCTCTCTCTCTCTCTCTCTCTCTCTTCCTCCATTCACAAAAAGACAATAAAGTAATCCAGCAGATTTATGGCGACTACTCTCACCATCTCCTCCCTCCTCTCATCCTTCCTTCTCTCCTCATCTCTCTCCATTAGACGGTTAATTTGATTTGCAGGCTATCGCTTCCCTACTTACAGCGAGCCAAGAGATGGCCTGCAGAGATCAGTCAGGAGATGAAGAGGCGCGTCATGCTTCAACATACCAGCGTGTCCCTATAACAAGGCCGTTGCATTGCATACACATGTGATTATAGGCTCAAAGAGCCAATAATTCCTGCAAACTTCCACACAATTCAAAAGGCATTTTGCAGTTATCTTGTTTTAAGGGGGGGGAGTGCATCAGCATTTTTTTGTCTTGTACTTTTGCACGTACTTGCTGCAGAGCTGTGTAACGTGAGCCCTGTGCATACGAACAGGTACACGGTTCATTTCTTGAGAATAAAACCTGTAATCACACTGACAGCTTGCACACGGCGACGCGGGTGCACGCGGCTTTACAGCAGCGTTCAATTCGGACAAACACAAAGGCAAACATTTATCTGTCAAACGGTGATAAACAATGACTTAAAATGCTTTCTGGTAAATCGCTGCCCTCTCTCAAGTGGTTAGGTCAGAACGGAGTGTCCAGAACTATCGGTAGAAACTACAATGGCAACAACACAACTGGAATTCAGTTATATTTAGCAGCTATTATTATATAGAATAAGCTGTTTTATATAATGATTGTGAAGGCAGCCATGTTGCACCGCCATGGTTCTTCGTGCTCACATAAAAACTGAGATACCCAGTTGGTTGCAATGTGCCTGTTGATGGCTTCACCACGCTATGACATTTGGATTGCTATAAACTGAGAAATGAGTGTGGTGATGGACTGTGTATGTCAAGAAGAAGCTGAAAGCTGCCACCAGTATGTGAGTATGTGACCTGTGTCTTATGCATGTATAAGACAAGAGAAAAGCTGCTAAAGGAACTGCCTACAACAAGAAAAGCAATTCTAAGCTAAGCTAAGGCTAAGCAGACGTTGTGCATCTGAAACTGCAGAGCTCAAAAACACTGTTTCAGGATGTGTTTAACCTGCTCACAGCCGCTGGGTGTGATGGCATCGCAGCACCGGCCTGGTCAGCGCGGCGTCTTCGTACGCAGCGTATACGTATCTGCACGCTCCTCCTCTGATGCTCGGAGCGTCGGCCGCTCGTTGAATTGCATGGGCGCCTCCTGTTTTGTATTCGCGTGGCTGGAGCACAACGTTATCACTTGATCGGAGATGAGCGGCGGCGCGTTGAGTGCCGCAGAGAATGCATTATCAGCCCACTTAGAAAACACTCCATTGGGATTTACTGAGAAATTAGCATATTTTAAGACGGCACGTTTGTTTTACGGAGTTAAGATGTGAATCTGCAATGTCAAATGTGGAACGACGGACAAACATGTTCACATGTGACTGCAGTCACAAACGGATTCAGGGGGAAAGTTTCACACATCATTTTGTCTCCACATCCCCTCCCAGAGACAGGGCCGATATGACCGTGTTATCAGTGTAAGGGCATAAATAACTTTTACAGGCTCCTCAGGGAAAAGAGTTGTGGGTTTGAAAAGTTTAGAGGAAAAACAGGAAAAGCGTCAGACACCGGAAGTGGTATAAATATATCTGCAGATACAGGAGCACGAAAATAAGGTGATGTGACAGCACACTCACGACCTATTCTTACAACCACTCAGCGGTTCTGCAGTGACTCAGTGTTTGCAACATGTAAAAAAGCATGCAGCTACAACGCGTTTCTCTCTCACAGATTAGTGAAAATAACCTTTTCAAAAATCAAACCATTGGCACATAGGCTCGACATGCCAAACCCCCATCAGCAGCATGAGGTGAGAGGAAAAATGACTTTGTCCATAAAGCAGTGCATGTCTCTTAGACTAAAACTTAAACTTGCAGCATTATAAAAGTAAAGGCAAAATATGCACTCCATGCAACAGCAATACGACATTAGCCTGCATTTCAGAGCCGCCGCTGCATTATATTCATCACACTCAGCTCTTGCATAACAGGCTTTGGTGTGTCAAGTGGAGCTGCACAGGGCTTTATTTTTGGTGCACAGGCACAGCAGCAGCATAGCTTGCCATTCCACTACAGCTTTCTCCTTAAATTGACTAGTTCCCATTTCCCAGAGTCTAAGCTCCCCCCCCCCACTTCCTGTTAAATAAAGTCGTGCCCCTCTCCACTCCGATCCTGCGTGTCAAACACAATGATGCTCAACACAAAGTGGAAATGTATACACACTGCATATATTGTGTCCAAATGTAGGTGTGGTGCCAGGAAACCAAATATAGTGATTGTGAATATCAACCACCATTACAAAGAAGCCCTGGTGTAGCTGTCTGCATATACCATAGCATACATGTGTGCATACAATAGATGCACACATGGACAGAAGACGCCTGAAGACTTCTCCACATCAAACGTCTCTTCTGGGGCCTGGACCACTGACACTGGTCCTGCTGTCCATTGATCGCAGCCGTCTGCTTTAGCCAACACGTTGTGATTGCACTTTGCAGCAGTATTGACTCTGTGTTAAATCCTGTCCTGTCACAGAAATTCACAGTAAGCACCTCCCGCCTCCTTTTTTTTTTTTTTTTTTTTTTGTATTCCCACCTACTCCACCTCGCTCTCCATCTCATCCTCCACATCCTCCTCATGTCCAATCTACTCGTATTGATAGATGACACATCCCACCACCTTCATAGCTCTTTTGAGATAATGCCATCAGGGCTGAGGTTTAGAGTCCCCTGTGCACGGAAGGGCTGGTCTGAAATTTCCTTGTATCCATTCCGCCATCGTGCAGCTCAACAGCAGCGAAGAATGGAGCCTGAGAGCTGCAACATTTCATATTCATTATTGTATCATAAAGTATTTTACATCCTGAAACATGTGGTTGCTAACATAAGCTTGAATGAGATACTTGACATTGAAGGCATGTAGCTTGTTTATAGCCTAATATTAGCTGCTTTTCTTTTGGTGATTATATTTATGCTTCAAATATCACAATCATGGTTGTTAAGATTATCGCGCTGAAGAAAATTTGTAGTGTATCGTTAAGTTTTGTTTGCAGGTTTTTCAAATATTTTCTGCAGTATTGAAAAATCCAATGGGAACATTCCATAGGTTGGCAATAAGGCAATGTTAACTTCCAGATTAGAAAAAAATACAACAAATTTCAATCATTTTTTTCCTGAATCTTGAATCTTGATACTTAAAAACAACAGATAAAAAATGACTTTTCATGCTTTAGCCTGACAACAACTGATGGCAGCCTTGTCTGCACATTTAAAGCAAAATGCCACAGGAAGCCATCACCATGCAAGACAGAAATCTCCTAGCATGTTTGCCTTTAATGACAGGAATGCTCTTCCAGTGAATAGCTTTAGCTAAACTACATCCAACTCACGGTTTCTCTGCTCTAAAGCTCTCTTAAATCGCAATGCATGACCCTCTGGAGCTCACAGGAGAACATGTGTTGGTTTGCACACATGAGAGCATCCGCCCCCTGTTTCTCCATCATTCAGAACTCGCTGACGTCTGATGATCAGCTGATCGCCCTGAGCACATTCACATTATATAGAAGGTTTTACACATCTTGGATTCTCACGTTCTCATAGCTGAAACATCAGACTTTCTCCTTCCACTGCGATGTTAGCGGCAGCAGAGATGAGGAGTAAACTGTGAGGATGCGGATTGTGTATTAGTACCTTTATTTGATATTCACAGAATGCATTCCTGTGCTGTGCAACCTTTCTAACCCCCGGGGGAAGTCACACTTTGCCGGGTTTCTCCGAAGAGAAGCGAGAATAGCAGATTCCTCTCCGCTGCTCAGCGGCCGTCCAGTCCTCTGGGCAACAACTCCGCCGCCTTCCTGCTTGTCACAACACCTCTTTGCCATGCAAATTGCAGAGTTTTTGTTTTGGGTTTTTTTTTCCCGCTCTTCCCAAGCATCCCCTCTGAGCATAAGGCAGTGTGGGAAGGAAGAAAAACAGGTTTGTTTCTCCCCATTTCATAATTCAGCCTTTTGAAAGGGTCTGAGCCCACGCTGCTGGTGGATTCATGGCGGGGCCGAGGGGTCGGCTTGTGGGTTTGATGATGAGTGCTGTTTATTTCTGATATCAGGGGTTTGCGCTTGCGTTTCCACGTTTAGTTCTTTAAGGGACGCTGATGGGACCTTGTGCCAAACATGCCAGTGTAAAACACACAGAAAAACACAATGCATGCAATATGCACAAAATCCTACACTAAGGCATGAGACCAGTTGTAGTAGTTGTCTTCACTCTGGTTTCATTCCACCAGTCTGTCGCTCTCTCTCTCTCTGTTGCAGCACACAGCTTCATTTCATCTCTTCTCACTACTTTATTCAGCCGCCTACACACAAAGCCGACTTCTTTTCTATGTGGATTTGTGTGGCTGCCACACACACTCAAAAAAGTGAATGTCCAACTTTTACACTCGAAGGAACAGAGATGTGTATGCAGGCTGCAGTATAAAACCATCAGAGTGAAAAGATTGGGTTCAAATATGTTAATATAAATGATAAAGCTCAATAATAAATACGTTCTGTGTTAAAGTACCATTTGAATTTAGGTCAGGAAAACAATAGTCCACACTTGAAGACTACCGTTACATGATGCCTCTGGTCATCAATGATTATACATTATACTCACTCGAGCTTTAAAAGTGAACCCGCCACCGTCTGAAGGACATTTAGTATATTAATGGGAATTCAGACCATTTTCCTCTCTGTCTGATCTGTACAACGCCCGCTATAAATGGTCAATCCAATTTGGTCGCAGCTTCCCGTCGCCAGCACTTTTCCTGACAGATCAACAAACGGTTCATAATGGATGTTGGATGTCATAAGTTGCAGATACGTCGTGGGAATATGCCCATGCCACGATGTTAGTTACACGCAGATATCATCACAATGGACGTAATCAAATGTCATGACATGGGCATGATCAGAAAAGAGCGTTTTTATACACACACACACACACACACACACACACACACACGCTCTCCTATAGTCTGACTGTGATTATAGTGCCAGACAACACTCGGCTGCGAACGTGACTTGGATGTCAACGCGGGCCGTTCCCACACTGAGCATGCTGGGTATATATCAGCCAGTCACATCCACGGCCCAAGGTCCCGCCCTGTGAAACACGCCATTAGGTCTCCCTCTCTCCGCCTCGGCTCCTCTGTCGTTGCTGTAACTATGGTGCAGTTTTCTTGTGTAATTTCCCTTTGATGCTTTGTGGAATAAACAGAATGCGAATGCTGAGGCCGACATGCTGCTTTTATCCATTCCTGATAAAACATGTATGATTAGGGGGCCTTCTTTAAACATATTTAGGAATATTGTACTTCTAGAGGGGCCTTAGACTAGGGATGCACCGATGTGAAAATTTCGGCCGATATCGATATCCGATATACATATCTGCAGTCACTGCCGATATCGATATTTGCCGATATCGATATATGTAGAGAAAAAAAGTTTTCTGTAGTGTCACAAATTTAGTACAGACCAGAAAAAACACTGTACATTTGAAAAGCACAACAGTGCTCTTTATTTAAAGGAAGGCTCACTGTAAAACTGTCATGTGGTTAGAGGAAGTACGGCGGAGGCGGCGACGTCGGTGGCCGACACCCCGGAGCAACGTTCCGCGCATTTTTTTTGTCTTTTCGGGCGATGCGATGTGACGGAGGAGCCCGCTAGGACCAGCTAGCTTAGCGCGTCGCCGAGAGACAAGCAGACAGTGACCCAACTAACTGTAACGGTTTAACTCTGCCAATTGTTGACACATCGGCCAGAATTTGTTGACATCGGACCGATAAGTTAAAAAACCTGACATATCGGCTGATATATATCGGTTGGCCGATATATCGTGCATCACTACCTTAGACTGATTTAGAGTAATGGTGATCCACTAGAACAGGGGTGGAGGGCTGGTGTGGCAGTAACACGCCTGACTCTACTAATGGACCACTAGAGCCCTTGTTAAGGGCCTTCATCAGTCGGTTGCACCCCGGACCAGGACTGCCACCCCCTGTGCTAGAAAACTACTGGATTATTTCCTTTGTTTCAGCTGGATGAGAGCCAACCCTGGACCAGCAGCTGCTGCTAGTAGAGCAGAAGGCACCTTGCTATTAGTCACTGTGGCGTTAGAGACATTTTAGGGCAGGGGTCTCCAACCCTGGTCCTGGGGGCCACGGTGGGTGCAGGTTTGTTCCATCCAAGCGATTAAACACCTGATTCTACTAATGGGTGACTAGGGCCTTACTGAGCACCTTCATTAGTAGAATCGGGTGTGTTACTGCCTGGTTGGGAGTAAAACCTGCACCAACACCCTCCAGGACCAGGGTTGGAGACGCACGAGTTTAGTGGTTGAATATTACTCAGATGTGACTCTTCCCTCTTGCTTTTCAATTAAATTGTTAATGAAGGGAACGCTAAATAAGGCATGGGTACACAGAAACGACACTGCATGTCGGAGCGAGTGGAAAAGGAGAAAAACACAGCCTTTGCACCAAAGCCAAAGGATCTTTTCTCCACTTATTTATTTATTTATTTCCCCATGCACAATTTTATTCTATCACATCCGAACAATAACCGGCTGCAATTAAATACCACCCATGAAAATGATGTGTGAAATTAGTATTTTAAAAAGGTCACTCCGGTTAGATTTGAATGTTTTACACGACAGTCTGAGAACAAAATGGTGTAATAGTGCCACCGGCAGCGATCCACAAACACATTCAGCCCAAACCGCCGCCATCCCATCACGTCGTTCACCTTCGCTGCCGCCGCTACCCAACGAGAACATCCTGAAGGAAGTCTGAATGTATTTATGGGTCCGTGTGATTCCGGGAAAAAGGTTTATATTGATGTGCCTTCGCCAAATAAAGCAAATCAAGCCGTTATGAGCTGTCAGCTGAACACAGCCGGGCAGTGGCCCATGCAGCAGGCAGCGTGCTGATGGATCAGCAATGGAACGCCATCCACCACCCGAGAGGCAGTTTGCCCCCGCAGCGGTGATCTGCGTGAACGGCGACATTCTAATACACTCACAATGACAACGCTGACATATCATGTGGAAACCTTTTCATGTTAATGTTACCTTTCTATGGTATCCAGCGACAATACTGTAGCATGAGTTACACGCATGATGATTGTCAATTCATAATAATACATTGCGAGTTCGGAAGTTTGCCTTAAAACTGTTGAAGTGTGAAGGCTGCAGAAACACACAATCAGAGAGGCTACGCAACCAGAAGCCGTCTACATGTCATGGCTTCAGATCTTCGCGAGCTTCCCAGAGGCGCCGCAGATGTGTTTGCGTTTCCTGACGTGAGCTTGAAAACGCACCAGGTGAGGCGTGTGCATACATGTCAGTGTTTGTGTGTTTACTGAGCGCTTCCACCCAGTGCTACTAAGCACTTAACTTGATTTCCTGAAAGAGTGAACATTTGTATGGATGTACATTCACAAATATCACATCTATAATTCATGGCACAATTCTAACGGGAGCAATAGATTGTTTTTTTTCCTCTTGTCATTAACTACCATGCATGTTTTTTTTTTCCCCATGGGACGTAGGCCGGGGACTTACAGTAGACTCTGCACCTCCTCAGTGTTGTTCTTAGAGCCCTGCAAAATTAATTACCAAGGGTCTGAGTCAATCAGCCATGGATTTTCAATTACTCCTGGAGTAGAGGCCGCGAGACAGCTTCAGCTGTGAAAATATGCTGCGGAGCGGTCTGTGAGCACAGGACCCGGTCCGGGGGATTCATTTCAATGAGCTGTCCTCAACAACAAGTTGCATTTTTTTTTTTTTTTTCCAACACACCTGATAGCGTCTGGCCTCTGTTGTAGAGAGCCACTCCATTTAGTATGCCTGCGAGAGAGCGAGGGAGAGCGGGGGAATAAAAAGAAGTGCTGCACTCTCGCTATAGGGGCAATACAAAGTCTGTCTAACTATAAAGACCCCCCCCCTCCCCCCTCCTCTCATCTCTCTCTTTCATGGCCCGCCTCCCCCCCCATCTCACCATGGATCTCCTCTTTACTCTCTCTCTCGACTTTTCAATTTCCAGAGACCTGTAGGGGCCAAAGGCTAGCTCGAAGACGACTGTCATTGCTTTTTTTTTTTTTTTTTTTTTATAATTCCATCTCCCAGGTTGTGAGGAGGTTTGAGGAGGCGGGCACGGCCAGACACGGAGGGAGTAACATAAAAGCGCTGGATGACGCGAGGACAGAATCCCGCTCAGATCTCTGCTTCCTGCAGGGCAGCGCAGAATGAGATGGTGTTATAGAGGTGCTGGAACGCTGGAAGGCTTTAGATGAGTGTTATATGTGTATAATTTATGGCTGTTCTTCTCCACATCATGTGGGAGTTCATCTGGTTTTAATGCCGTCTATCCTTACACTTTGTAAGCAAAAGTGATTTTAATATGATACACACTACCGGTAATTCCTCAAATAAAAACTAATCAATGGTGGGAAATATAATTAACTCCGCCTATAAATTACATTTATACATCACTAAAGTTTGAATGGGTTATATAGGACATGTACTGTAACGCTGCCTGGATTTCATTGGATACTAAACGTCCAATAGTGCTGCATATTTCATTTGACTTCCTACTGTATCTTCAGCAATTGAAGCACGACGAAGCGGTTTTGTGATGTTTAGGCGTCCAAAGCATTTCATTAAAGTTAGAGATAAACGTCATATTTGCTTGTTTGCTCCTTTTTTAATTTGGGAATCAGTCAGAAATGGTCAGTGAATCGCGTGGTTTCCCTGATGAAGATGCCCTTCAGATTACAGCCCCTGTCCCCAGACTAAACGCTGATTAAAAGAACTTTACCCCCATAATCTACAAATATCCGCTTAGAAAAGCAGAGGCGTGTGCGCCAGGGTTCACCGCTTACCCCGTAATTATCCCAATTAAGCTGATTACTCACACTGTTCTCTGCCATGGGGGAAAAGGAAGTAACGGCACAACAGAGCCTCGGAATCAAAGTTACCGCTGCAGGATCAACACCGTCCTGGTAAAACATCCCAGCACGTTGACGGTTCTGGAGCAGTGTGATGGTACGGGCGGTGTAGGAGAGAGGGAGTCGATGGACAAAATAAATAATTCACTCTCACCACTGACCTATTGTCATCTTTTGATCTCATAGAAAAATCACTACAGGATGGGTGTAAGGAAGAAGGATGAATCTGAATTCATCGTTCTACGCGCTGCTGATAAACCATTTGAAGTTGGAATTTGCTGTTATTATATCTCCGTGCATCAAAGACCTGACTCAGCGTGTGGTTCATACACTTCGTATTAATGACGGGACAGGAAATGTCAGGCTTATAATTGGTGAAATTGTAAGTCAGGTGATGTGGTATTTTTGCTCTGGATTTTCGAAAATTCCAAAGTGTGTGTGTGTGTCTAAGAGAGAGAAAGTGCCACTGCCAGTGGTTACTTTCAATTATGTCCTTATTCATATTTAATTGTGTTTATTGGCGCTAAAGGTCAGCGGTGGTGTGTTTATACGCGTTTCCTAACGCTGGGGGAGGCTGCTGGCGTCCTGCTAGTAAATCTGCGCCGTCTCTTTAAAAATGCACCACGTTCCGCCACAGGAAGCGGTGACCCCCTTGGCATTAACCTATTGAGTGGTAAATATCAGGTAACACGGCTCCTTCCACCCCTGCCAACCTTCCGCGCTGCTCCTGGAGAACCAACACTACGGTATCTGCTTCATTTAACCAAGGGAATCCATTTAGGTTCACGGAAACTTCGGGGCTTTCGCATCGATTTCCTGTGCACGTCTAGCGCGAGGTGTACTGTAGATATCCACTAAAATACGTGGGAAATATTGCACAAGGGCATGTGGAGCGAATGTGATATTGTATCAGCGTTTAGGAAAATTATTGTAAGAACGGATGCGGTTGGTTTATTATGATCAAAAATAGTGGTGGAAATATTTAGCAGAGAAAAACCAAAAAGGAAAAGGTAGGAACAGGCTGAAGTTCTGATCCACACAACAGGTGTAACAACAGAAACATGGGAAACAATTCAGATAATGCATAATGTTTTATGCATGTAAAGTTTAGTTTAGTGACTTATTTAGTCATCAGTGTATAACAAAGTACTTTTCATCGGGTCATGAGGATATCTCATCCAATACAAAGTATACTGATGTGGATGTGGCTTTCAAATCACATTATTGAAATGGACAGTAGCTGAATAAGGAGACAGGAAGACGAGGAACGCTTCTGACGCACTCGGCTGCAGAAACACTGAGCACTCCACAAGTCAAACACAATCTGGCTTTTAATACCACAGGGGTATTTATATATTTAAAGGATGGTGCAAGTTAGGAATGCACCTAGCGCGTGTGTGTGTGTGTGTGTGTGCTCTGTGCTAAAGGACGTCCTGCTCTATTTTCCTCCGTTTCTGCTCTCCAACCTGTAGCGGTCGTCAGGTAAGTTTGTGGCTGCACAACTTCCTGTGTGTGTGTGTGTGTGTGTGTGTGTATCCAAATATAATAGGTGTGTGTGAGTGAGACAGGGAGGTTCAAGGACAGGCGTGTTCCGCTCTGTGCTAATGAGCAAGCTGTTCTGCCGCCTGCTTTGTCTCTCAGGCCCTCCCTGCTCGCAAACCACTAAAAGGTTTGAATTAAACTTTTAAACAGAGCTGCGCTGTGCCGCCTGCTTCTCAGGACACTTATATATAAATCACACCCCACGTCAGCCACGGCACAGCCAGTCCCGCAGCTCTCCGTGCCGTCTATCAAGTTGGGAAAACCCCCTCAAGCCCGAATATTAGTTAATACTCAACTCATTCCAGAACACATCTAATAACTGGTGTTACAGTTTGTCTACGTCGCTATAGAGAACAATGAGTGCAAATCATAGACTAAAGGCACCTGATATACGCGTTATCTTTTCAATAAAGCAGCTGACATGTATTCAACACACGCTGTACACTGTTTCACTAAGGCCTTGTGCACAGTAGAAAGATGTAATTGATGCAGATAGAAACACATAAAACTCCAATTGAAAAGCTCCATCTTCATATTACATGGAGGAGCCGTGCTGTCATTGCGAATATGTGCCGCTCATTTGCATGCAAATGTGATTCCGCGGCAACAGAAATGAAAGAAATCTTTCAACAAACGTCGCACTATAAACATATCATAATGCAGCAGGGAGGATGTTATGACTATTCATGAACGCGTCTTCCTATCTCTGCCAGCGTAATTAGAATACGGGGCTTCCTCCTGCCAAACGCGCCGCCACTCCTCTCTGACAATTATAGCAATTTCTAGTTTGTGTGCCCGAGGGTTTCAGGGGTCCTTTGAAAAAGAAAAGGGGGGGAAAAAAAAAAAGCTCTTTTGTTACAGGAGTGATTGAGAGGGAGAACAGGGCTAAGAAAGGAGGAGTACAAGCAACACGCTTTCACGTCCGCGCATGTACAGGCGTGTTCATTTACCCATCCCTGCGTGACGCAGCTGTTCAAAGAGGACGCCAACGGAGACGGGGAGGAAGCGTTGGCCTAATCTCCGCTGTCTCCGGATGTGAAAGCAGGCTTTGTCAATGAAGTCAACGTTTACCAGCGAGCCGCCATTTAGGAAAAAGCTAAATTAGTAAAAAAGGTATAGACGAGAACCACCACTCAACTGCAGGCAATGAAGATCAGTGCTATTCAATTACATGTGTCCCTATTAACGACAATTGAAATAAATATATATTTTAAACTGGTCAGCGTATATGTAAAAAATATGGGTAAAATTGAGAAAGTACAGTGCCTGAGATATGTCAGTATAAACTGTATCAGGAGAAACATGCATATGCACACACACACACACACACACACACACTCGTTCTGATATTTAAGTCAACTTGCATTGTGGAAATGTCTCTACAGACTTAAGTTGATGTCGCCTGAAGCCGTGGAGAGACGTCGTTTATCACAACTTATCATAGTGAATTAGATTTGCAGCCGCAGACTGAACAGAGAGAGAGAGGGAGAGGGAGAATTCAACGAGTGCAGCAACAGGAAATGAAAATAGCAGCTCAGCATCAACCTCAAGGAGGCTCCACGCTTCCGCATCTCGATGCCCCGATAAAGCCGAAGGAGACGTGGGAGGAAGGAGGGAGACAACAAGGGATTCGATCGAGGACGGAGGTGGTAAAGCCATCCTGTGCACGGCTCAGATCAGGACTTTACTGTACGTCCTGTTGCTGTTTAACAACTTTCAGATTCCTCATCAATCAGGTTAGATTGTATAGAAGGGAGCGTAGAGCAGAGAGAAGGAGAACAGAGCATTTCCTCTCTCTCTCTCTCTCTAAAGGGGAGTTGATGTTCAGATATTAGTGAGCTGTGTCAGACAGTTAAATTGCCATTTATCGATCCGCTGAGCTTCACTCTTTCCAAGCAGCCGCTATGGTTCTAATGCTTCTCTCTCTCTCTCTCTCTGACGTCCAGTTGCTCACTCGTCCTCCTCTTTCTTTCTGATATTGTTTCAGAGGATTCCCAATCCTACACCTCAGCCGTGAGAACCACCCGAATATCTGAATCTGAATTTGGATGGCTTCATTTGTTCAAGTGAGGCGTCCTCACACCATCTACATATTCTAATGAGACAGAAAGCGTTGCATTGGAGGCGACACACAAACACAGCCCACATTCACCAGATCATTTAGTCGTTCCCTTGCTTGCACCTAATTATTCCTTTTCTTCACACTTCACTTGCCATTATCCCTGAGCTGATATGTAAAGGATCTATTTGATCAGTCGTTGCGTGCGACGCCCCGCCGCGCCGCGAATTACGCTCCATGCCATGAACTCATTATGTAAACCCGCCACGAGGAGGGAGTGGCGGTGACAAAGCGAGCGGGAACAAATGGGCACGGCGCTAATATACATTTTAGATGAGATTATTACTCCTCCTTCAAGCAATTACGACGAGCGGCAGCCGCATCGATTTCATGGGGTTAAGGTGCGTCTTCGTTCCGTAGGGATAAATAACTGATTCCCTTGTTCAAAGCTTTATTTCCATCCCAAACTGGAAGTTGTGTACAGGCAGTGAGCTCCTCAAAGTCCTGTGGACTCTATGACCTAAATAAGGAATATCAAAGCCTGGAAACCCCAAAAGAGAACAAGAGAATGTGGAGAAAAAACAGGATTCTTACAGTTTGTGTGTTTGATTAAGTCCCTGTGCAAAACTTCAAAAACAGGCGTGTTAATGTGAGCGTCATTAGAGCTGCGAGTGTCACACACGCCGATTCTTATTTCACTCGCCCTCAATCAGAAAACGACTCTGACTCCAGCGTGCATTCATCTTGTTCTTCCTCCTGAATGTGACTCACAGACCTCGGTGCCGAGGGGGGAGACGCGTCGGCGGTGAAAGGCGAGAACGCCACACTCGTGTTTTCCCATTTATTGTTCCCGTTTTCCTTGGGAGGAGTGGAGACAAAGAGGGTTCTGTCAACGCTCTTGTTCCCATTGAGTGCGTTTGAATTAGCATGTTTATTCAATATGTGACACCAACAGTTACAACCTGTTAACGGGCTGTGTTCAACAAACGCCGCTAATTAGCTAATTACTGTGTTTCCTGTCAAATGGCGCACACTCCACGCTGCAAATAGGTACAACAGCGTGTGTGAGAGCTCGGCTTTACGGTACGAGCCGGTGCGTTCTGAACACACGCCATTCATGACTTAAAAAAAAATCTGATTAATGCATAGTGCAGCATATAATTAATATTCTCTTCCTGCCTCCAGCGACGAGGGAGAAATTGTGACGGGCTCAATGAGGAAAAAAAACAAAACATCGGAATTAAGAAGGAGTCTTCTGTGCATTTGTCTTGGAATTAGCTTTTGATTAAATGTCAACATTCGCCTTTGGTCGTCGGAATTATGGAGAGCGCCACATCCCCCGATGCACTTCTCAAACACAAGGAAGCGGGTAGAAGAAAAAAGGCATGAGGTTAATATATATCACTTCTTTATACAGTAGACCTATGATGCAGAACACACACTGCTCAACTCATTATATGAATAATAATAATAATATATAGGAGGCTCATACCATCCATGCCCTTAAACTCTGAGATTTTAGCCCAAACTTTTTGAGTCATGAAATATTGATGTGTGGTACACAGGAGGATTTGACGTAAGTGAGGCAGAATACTGGAGTGCTAGGCATCACATGTTTTATTGAAGCATCCAGTGTAGCACTCAGGCAGAGTGAGAGAACGAAAACGGGAGATGGAAAAAAAAAAAAAAAGAAGACCCTGAAGAGTTTGTGGAGGCTTCAAAATAAAATAACTGGGAGGAGGCAACGACGCAATTTCCCTGTCCCCAAATTGTCTGATGATCAATACGGCCAGAGCCGAAGAAAAATGGGCTTCATATACGGATAGATATTAGCTCCACATACAGGTCCTGACCATAATACCTTGGCTCAGGTTTCTAAATTCAGTGTCCCTAGAAGATAAATAACCTGCAGTTTGGTGATAAAGTTAAGCAGGTTCACACAGGACTCCAGGAAACACTGGACCAGTAACACCAGAGAATCTACATGCATCAAGTGAATCTGTTAGTTACATTTACATATATAAATAAAGCTGCTCTCTACAATGCAAGTCCACTTTCACTAATTACTTTTGAAGGAAAAATGCTCGCTTGTCTTCTTCTTCTTCGTTTCCAAATTGCAAAAGGCAAAATGATTGGGAAGCATAATTTTTCATTACACACTCAATGTGGCTGCAGATGAACAGCGCCGGCCTGATTGGGCAGCGAGGACGGGCCAGCGGCTGCAGGGCGGGCCAGCGGCTGCAGGGCGGGCCGCGGCTACTTCCTGGCACTCAACGACAGCAAACAGACAGAGAAGACAACCTGTCGTAAGTCACAAATAAAAAAAAGAAAAAGCAGTGTGTTGACTGGGCACAGACACCTGTGCCAGCGAGTGTTTAAAAAGCCGGCCAAACGCGTTCTGGAATTATGTAACGTCATGGTGAGGAGAACACGAGATTAATCACACGCCACCACGGCTGCCAAGAGGACGGCTGCAACATGCATTGTCTCGCGGATATAAAATAATAAAAAAATAAAAAATCCGAGATCATTTGTGGCTGCTACACACACACACACACACACACACACACACACACACACACACACACACACGCGCACACAGCTGTCTTGTCGCGTTTCTCTGACTTTCATTCGTATTCTTCTGCAGCCTACGTCTGCTCCTGTCATTCCACTGCTCCATCATTCCCTCAATCCGCTCCTCACCATCTGTCCACTGGCCCTGGTGGCGTTATCCTATCCACCATTTTGACTTGCTGGGGCCGTCGTTTCAGCGCGTTCAGCGCCGCGTTACAGGTCGTGACGGTAAGTACGGAGCAAAGATCAGCACCACAACCACAGCATCACAACAGGTGAGTAGGAGTCGTCTTCAACGTGTGACCGACACATCCGTCCAGATGCATAAAGAGCTTAACGATATGCTGCTAGCAATCTGATCACTGTGTGTGTGTGTGTGTGTGTGTGTGTGTGTGTGTGTGTGTGTGTGTGTGTGTGCAAGCGCATTGGTCCATCTACAGTGTGTAATGCATAACTGTGTGTACAGCACTGCATGTTGCTGCTGTTTGTCAGTGGTGGAAAATGAGCCAATATTCCACCAAGAATCAAAGATTGCTTCCACTAATTACAGGGTTGATGGTACAATTCCTTGGCTCTTCCTGCATTGAAGTGTCCCTGAACAAAAGAAAGAATGAACCCAAAGTTACTCCCAATTGCCAGCCCAGCACTTTGCATTGCAGCGCTGCCACAGTCTGTGTGTGTGTGTGTGTGTGTGTGTGTGTGTGTGTGTGTGTGTGTGTGTGTGTGTGTGTGAGAATAAAGAGGCAGGAATTGTAAAGCACTTTCGTCTGATAACATTGGAGAAAAAAAAAGAAAAAGCTCTATAAAAGTGCAGTCCATTCACCGTTTCCTCTTTGCAGAGACCTGACCTCTATGTTGGGAACCACTGAATAAACTAGCAGCTCTTTATTAAACAGCAAACTGTATGTGAAGTCATAAAAACATAGTTCCACCTGCAGCACTGATGCAACAGAATTAACAATTTTCTATATCAAGATGGTGATATTCATGTACTTTTACATATGTCATGATTTTACTTTTAATGGACATTACTGTATTGTTGCTTTTACCTATGCAACGTTATTGACCAATCACTGTGTGGTCCAATGAGTTTATTTTATTATGTTGTAATGGGACACAGTTCAGTAAGACGTGATTATTGAAAATGACATCTGTAGTTGTTTTTTTCACCCCAGTGGCATTAATCTGTGCCCTCTTCATTATCTGGTATTATCCTCGCGGAGTTGATGGAAATCTTTCACTGGCTGATAAACTCACACATCAAACAATGTGAGAGGAAACTGTGATAATAGAACTTTAATACGGACGCCGGAGAATCGTGTTCATAGACAGCGGAATGTTTCAATGTGGTTTTCACGTTCGGAGACATTCACTAGTGCAAACACACACACACGCACACACACAGATGGCTACTGAAGAGCACTTAAGACTGAACTATGCCTCGTGCTCCTCTTTCTAGACTGAAATCATTAACCATCAAAAGGAAGTGAACATAAACAAAAAATTACTCATCCTTTCATTCCCTCATCCTGCCCATCTTTTCACTCCTGAGTGACCCTGACAAGACGCCGAGAACCTACGGGAACATGAAAAGCGGTGGATCGGCGCGGTAATCGCAAGTGGGAGGAAATACGCCACAAAAAAAAAAAAAACGCAGCTTCTTGAATTATGCGATCTCTCCTGAGCACGAGCTTCATTCCTGTGTTATCTGTGCCAGATAACCTTTGTTCCCTGCAAATTAAATGTGTTCTTTGGAAGCGGCCATTTCCCTCCTTTGGTACTAAACACAAAACAGAGTACAGTCACAGACATTGCAAGTAATAACTCAGAAAGAGTGGTGAGTAATGTTCACGGTGAGTAATCACACAGCTCTATCTTAGCATCAGCAGATTCTACCTTACAGGAAGTGCATGCCTCCTATTGGTAATGGATGGTCAACTGGTGAAAGTCATTTCTATATTGGATTCACAGTTTAAGACATGAAAAGTGAAATTGAATGAAACATATGAATTATGTCCAATTCCATCACAGCTGTCACACACACACACACACACACACAATGGATGACATAACCCCTCCTACCTGCACAAGGTTCCAGCCCTCCAAGGACTCCGCTATGATGGAGGTCACGGAGGGGCAGACGCCCCCGAAGATCATGAGGTGTTTGGGGCCGTAGCAGATGGCGTCGAAGAAGGCTCGGAGCCCCTTGGCGTTGTCACACTGCGGACACAGAAAGGACAGGGTTAAATAACAGGGTTAAATAACAGGGTTAAATAACAGGGTTAAATAACAGGGTTAAATAACGGAGACAGAGAGAGGAGAGGAAAGATTCGCCACCATGGGAGAAAATCGGGAAGAATCACAGGAGGCCATGGACATGATGACAAAAGATGAAACATGTTTGCATGGACAAGTGCATCACAGCTCAGGACTTTCATGAGGATTAGAAAGGTGCTACTGAAAGATATTCCAGGCTATTTTTTTTATTTTTATACAGCTTGCTTCTAAAATGAGAAGCACAGAAATAGGTTAAATTATATACATTATCTGTTAGTTTATCTCTATATAGTTCCTTGCATATCTCAGAAACCCCACTAGTGTTGCTATTGGGTTCTGTGGGTCTAGTCAAATCTTTCCTAGTCGTGCCTTTTTGCATGTATGCAGACGGCAAAAGGTAACACAGCATGTCCAGAAATGCTCATAAATTGCTGTATTGTGTTCACAAGTTCATATTTTGAACGGCACGCCACATAGTTCCCCCGTTCAACACATCTCACCTCGCTGGTGCTTGCATGCACTGTACAACTGGCCCTTTAAGTTCCAGCTTTTTGCAACACGCTAGGCACACTAGTATCAGCATGTAGTACTACGACATAGTGCATGAATAACACCAACGACAGGACAGTAACTGCTGTGCTCACTTTACAAGGTCATTGCATCTCCACACAGCTCACAATGTGTGCTGTTCCTGAAATAATAACATTTAACTTGCGATAGCCCCAAAGCACCGCGGCAACATGCTAACATAATTGCAACCTTGTGTGTGTGTGTGTGTGTGTGTGTGTAAACCATGATGTAAAACAATGTGGCTCACAGACTGCAGGAGCGGGCCCCCGCTCTGATCCAATGCTGCAAATCCATTTCACGTCACTATAGCAACTGGAGAAAAAAAAAAAGAATGTGTGTGTGTGAGAAAGGGAGAGAGAAATGAGGAAAGAGAGAGGGGAAAAGGTGTAGGTTCTCATTGATTGCTACATGAGCTGACTAACCCTGTGATTCCCCAGTTTCCGCAGTTTGTAATGATATTCCTATCAGCAGTAAACACCCCCCCTCTCAGTCCTCCATTATTGCCACTCATTTCAGGATGTGAGCAACTGATAGATAGATGGACGACCGACTGTATGGCAGGTGGTGTGTGTGTGTGTGTGTGTGTGTGTGTGTGTGTGTGTGTGTCCTGACACAGTCCACCTCATCTGGAGAGTCATTTGACCTTGTTAGCCATCAGCCGGCGACTGAATGAGATTTCCCAGTGAAGAGCACAGCGGGCCCTTCCCAGATTGAAAAACTGAAAATCAAATATGACTGTATGTTGTGATCCGTCGGTAACTTGATTAGGAGCGTGCAGGTGCCGCCGTGGCTCTGTGGCTGCAGGGTGGACTTGAGATTCATCACCTACTAGCATTTTTTTTAGGGTATGGGAGTCCTAGCACCGGAAATTTATTACTGAATCTGCAGTTAAAGTTGAGAACAGAACAGACGACTTCTTACACGGTCATACAGTGCAGCGTAGCACTGAATCCTGCACAGCCAGATGGAATCATGTGCAATGTCTTCCCATTTCATGAGCGGTACACCAATTACTGGTTTTCCCCTGTGCATGCCAGCGGAGAACAGCGCACGCTGTAACGCCAGTCAAAAATAGACGAGATTGTGGATACGCCTCAGGTGAAATGAGAGGGAGAAGATGTGATTAGACGCAGAAGGGATCCCTTATCCTGGCCACACAGCCGAATTAAACAGCAGGCTATTAAAGATATTCCATTTGCATACTCTCATCATTCACTTCTCTCCAGCTGGCCATAACCAGGTGGGTTGGTAGGCTTGCAGCTCTCCATTGGTTACCATGCAACGGAGAAGACATGTGGGCATCTAAACTTGTCAGCCCGAGCACAATAGACCTCGTGATATTGCAGGTTTACGCTGATTTATTATAGAGACTGACAACGTAGTGTAGGTGGTAAAGAATGGTTATGTTTCTCACTCCCTCTGACGCAAATAAAAGTGTTTTACAGCGTTTGAAAATGCCACAACGGGGCGTGTGCACGTGCGTGTGCATGTGAGCACCAGGCATCATCACGCAAATGTTCCCATCGCTATTTCCAAAAACCCAAGGCAACATGTTCACATAACACAACTAATTATTAGTTGTAGCTGTGGTCACTTTCAGAACCAGCAGTCAGATGACTTTGGGAGTTCATCTCGATGATTAAAAATCGCCAAACTCTCATAGAGAAAAGATAAAGCTTCAAGTAAAGCTTAGAAAGCCCCCCCCATGCACACGCACACACACACACACACACACACACACACAATCTGTTGAGGCTGTTCACAGAACCTTGACCGGTGTGTTGTCATGCCAACAGTGCGACTATCCACACTTTGCGAGCTAAATGAAGGAGGAGGCCTCTGCAGGGCCGGTGTACGGCTATATTTAGCCTCTCATTAGGCAGCACAACCACTCAGACATTAATCAATACTTATTCAGCTATGGAGACGCTGTAAAGCCGCACGCCAGATAGACAGAGAATATAACGGGACGGTTAGAAGACGCCGACGTAGCAACGGAGAGGAGAGAAAAAGACGAGTGGAAAGGTATTAACCTGATGTTAAGCATGTACTGATAAAAGCCAAGTTCCCTCTATTATGGCCCCCACAATGGAGCGATTCATGACCACTGGATTAATTCACTTACAGAGGAAAAACAATTGATTGAGGCTATTTTTGATTAATTATTTAATCTTTACATTTCCTTTAGTCATTTTATTCTGATAGATTACCCGCTCCCTCCCTTTTTCTCTGGGATTCCCAAGCAGAGGGCTCTGAGTACAGGCTCCATTTTACATCACACGTTTTCCCAAGAAATATGCCCTAGTCTATGGAGGAGTAAAAGTGCCATAACGAAATAATTAAATATGCCACTAAATAATTAATTAAATGTGTCATTAATTAATTAAAATTGGACATAAATGCATGTATGTTAATAAATGGGTCATGGCACTTTTACTCCCCTCCATACTAATCGAGGTATGAAGGCAGCGAATATGAAACACAAAAAAACAGCAAGTTGAGGAGCAAGAGATACTCCAGCACTTTATTCCACTTCCCTCTTCCCCAGTCTGAAATCTAATTCCTGGCATTTGGAGGTCATTTGGAGCAGATCGATAGGGTTAACGCCTGTAGTAATCTGTTTGACCGCCTTGGGAGATGGCCAAGGAAGGTGTGTGTGTGTGTGTGTGTGTGTGTGTGTGTGTGTGTGTGTGTGTGTGTGTGTGTGTGTGAGGGGTAGAGTTGGTGTTGGAACACAACATGGACCAGTGTTGAAGACCCATCAGTGTAACATCCAGGCCTTCCATTCACACAAAGGAATCTAAAGTTTTTTTTTACTTCAGTACATGGATTTACTGCAGAGGTTCCGTAATATTCAGGCTATACTACAGTTTTTATTTTTTGCAAAAAGGTCTCCCGCTCAACTTGACATTTCATTGCGCAGAGTTTGCACTGCTCCCCTCTCTATCTGCAGGATATTAGCGCTGGGACAGCCGCAGTGGAGGAGTTTATTTCCAATGCTCTTAATCCATTGTCTCCATTACGTTTCCTCCACACTGACCTTTACACCGAGCTCCCGAGATTCATCCTCATTGATTTATCATTACGTCGTGACATTAGCCTACTGTTATTGTGCTATAGACTCAATTAGGATGAATGTGAGGAAACGTTTGCCCAGGAAAGTCTTAGTGATTTTTTCCCTGTATATCTAATAGTCAATGTGATAATATGTACTTATTTAGTATATAATGGTAATCGAATTTTGAAAAAGACATTCCTTTAAAAAGGTCAATACTGTATGTATTAGTGTATGGTGAAATTAGCCTGACCTGACTTCAGTTAAAACTGTGAATACAGAACCTTATCGAAAAAACCCTTGTTTCTATTCTGTCTCTATTAAGACTATTTCCCCTGTTCTCCTCCAAATAGTCAGAACCCACGAGCCTGAAGGCTCGTCTGTCAACTCCAGCCTTCCCTTCTCACCGCCACAGCACGCAGACAGCGCCCGAGTGGCCCTGTTTGTCTGTGCATGTGTATGATATTGTGAAAGAACAGGAGCTGATGGGAGCACCGGGCTGCAGCTAACCCTGATGAAATGTTTGGTTAGCATTGCAAACAGAGGCAGCTGCACCTGTCCCTCGTCTAATGGCAGAATTACTGAACACAAATCAGCAACCTGAGGCCCAATATCACACATATATTGACAGAGAGAGGATCCCACTCAAGAAGACACGCACCCTGCCTTCATGCTGCATATTCTCCCATCTCATTCCCTCGTTTTTCTGCTCTGTTTTTTCTGCAGCGGTGCAGGGAGGATGCAAAGGGAGAGTCTCTCCTAATAGCTCCATCTGCATCCTGCATGCACCACTCATTGAATGACTACTACTAGCCAGGAGAGGAAACATTAGCGCATGCTAAAACATATGCTTGGCATTACGAAGCCCTACAGAGTTAGCAGGGTGCAGCCAATAGGTCAGACCTAAAGGAGATTATCTATTTCCCCATGTACAAACCAAACTAATCCTCTAAACTCTGCCATGGCTGTCAATACCAACTCCTCTCAGAAGAGAAATGAGGAGCAGGGGGGGGGGCTGTGATGCATGTGAATCAGCCTGAAACTGTGTGGTGAAGTTTAACTTTTACTTTATAAGTGAACTGTATCATCTGGATGATCCTAATAGAGTATCAACCATTTGTTAGGAAGAGCTTCCTTGAGTTCTTCGGGGTCATTCTTCTGTCAATTGAGGTCAACGCTCCCCACTGCTGACCATTAATTAAAACCTCCCACACGGCCTTGTCCTCCCCTGCTACCAGCCTCACACACTGGGGCTGTTTTCACACCAGCAGCAGCGGGTGAGCACCAACTGGTCCATTCAAACCGAATGTGCTTAGTTCACCTCATTCTTGGTCACATTTATTTATATATTATTTTCTGAAATGGCCTGCTATGCGTGTGACTCATTTTGGAATGGGATATTTTGCCAAAAATTGGTGTAATTGGTGCTTAGTTACAGTTTATGGAAAACAAACACAGATACATTTTGGGATATTTGCAGGTGTAAAAGCAAACCACACTGGAGTCTATGCTACATACCTTATTTAATGCCTGATGAGGACTAAAAAATCATAGAAGATGTTGTTCTGGTTGTTCCCCATGATGGAGCTTTCTGTCTTTTTATAACAGCTACCAAGGCATGTCTGACAGGTAATTCAGGCCTAAGGAACTCATGCAATACCCCGAGCTTTAAGTGAGAAAGCGGGGAAAGACAAGGGGCAGATGAAGGCGAGTCGGGTATGCATGGAGCATAGCGGAGCATCGGGGCTCCTCGTGGTAACATTTAGACAGCGGGCCCGGGTGGATTCCAGGAGTGAACACATTGATTGAACGGGAGTGGATGAAGAACGATTGAGAGCGGGAAGGAGTGATGGAGTTGTTGTTTTTTCAATCTGCTCCCTCAACCCGCTCTCTTCCATCCACGGATAAATAACATGACTTTACACTTCTACACAATCGCTTGCCGTGCAAGTCCACTTTCAATGCGTGGTGTCCTGCCAATTATTCCTATTATAAGCATGCATGTATTGTAGCAAGGGATTTTTTGAGTAATATATGGGATCTTTTAAATGCATGGTGAGGTTAAGGCACAAAAACACTTGTATATAGTTAGACAGAAATTGCTGTCTTATTCATTTTTGGACATTTGGTGAGACCACGCCAACAGAAACCAGTTGAGGAACACCCCTCTTGTGTGGGGAGCGTCTGGCCTTTAAATCCAACGCGACAGGCTGACGCGGGGCTGCTGAAGCTGATGGCTGTTTGCCCTCCATCTCCTCCTCTCTCGCTGTAGCCCGGCTCTTACTTGTTGTTTCACTCAATCTATCTCTGGGTTTGTGGAGAGCTCAGATTGCCACCAGGATAACCATGATGGAACACTGGACGCTGCCCCCTCTGTCTCTCTCTCACACACATGCTTATTCTCAGCCACTCACATCCAGTAGATAAATTATCATCCTTAGACAAACACACACACACACACATGACTCACGCGTCCCAGATGAGCTCAAATTGGCCAGTGGTACTAAAATCACGGGCGAACACATTGCACCTTTATTAGCAATCTGTGCTGTGCAGGAAGCAGACAGCGTGTTAAGCCTATTACAGGTTGTTGTACTTCTGACAAGGGCAGACAACAGCTGGAACATGTCGCACTGACCAGCCAGGAGGGGACAGACTCACCGTAATCCCACTGAATCGAGCCATTCTGGCCCCTGAGACGCTGGCTGCAGACGAGGGGAGGGAACTGAACAACTACAACTTCCTTTCCACTTCATCATGTTCTTTTTTTTTTGCACATACCATTTGCCATGTGACATATTAAACGTTATGAATATGTGCAGCAATATAGGATTTTGTAGGAGATGCAGGATTTGACCAGCAGCCAGTAAAGGTAATGAGGGAATTTTGTGGTTGTGCTAGGAACAGATGATGTACGCTGATGTAGCAGCAACGCATGCATATGTATGACTCGGACACGGCCACTGAAGAAAAAGTTTGTTAATGCATGTCTTGTCTGTGGCGAAAAACATGTTGGTTTGTTAAAAAGCCACTTCCCGGTGGGCCCTTTGGGTAAATAGAGCGTGCATACTAGTTGAATCAAAACAATTGAATTGTGACCCACTGGTTAGTAGTACAGTGGTGAATAAGTGCAGCATGGGGCTAATATTTGGTTTGGTTGTGTGCAGGTGTTTTACAGCCAATGCAAAATACTGGGAGAGGAGCATTTCATCAGCCTGTGGAATTCCTCCTCGCTCGTCCTGATCTTGGGAGATATCTGCTGCTAATGCACAGCAAATAAATGCACCACGGTCCATTTACACATTTTCTTTTCCGATTTCAGACTTCAAATGAATTCAAAATGATGAAAATGCTTCAAGATACTCGTTAGATTATTTTTAAGACTTTCTCCACTGAAGAAACTCTACATTCCCTTAATCATTTCTCGTCAATTGGGGATATTAAAGATTTATAGACAACAACTCTGTGAAAGTTGCAACCCAATCCACCTTTCTCCCTTCTCCCCCTCCCTGCTCATACTTTATGAAAACTTTTTTTTTTTGCTCACATGTCAGGTCTTGCTAAACCACGCAAGAATTGACATTTAAAAGGCCCATGCTCCACCCTTTATAAGGCAATTCCCACCCAAAACACTTTTTTTATTATAGTGGAAATAAACAAAACTAGTCACAAAATCAACAGAACAACAAAGTCTGGTGTTAGGGTTAGGGTTAACCCTAACCCTAACCCTAACCCTAACCCTAACCTACTGAAATTAGCTTTAGCCTTGTTAGCAGGCTTTTCCTCCACGAGGCTCTGTAGTTAGCGGGGAAGTGGCTCTGCATGCCAACAGGAAGCTCCTGGCGTGCACACTTGACATTGCATCAAATAATTAACTTTTAGAGAGTGGGGGAAAAAAAAGACGTGAATTGCCGTGGCATTTCGTGAGGTCTGACAGGACGAATGCTGGCGGATTACTCATCCTTCTCCAAATGAGAAGCACCAGCTATCGACAACTTTCATGAGGAGGAACAGAGGAAGGCAGCACCTGTCTGCACAAAAGACAGATGGGAGTCTGGGAAGTGTAGGCATGGTGGACGGCGGAACTGGATTAGATAGACCGGTCTGTCATATTGGATGAGTGGGTCTGACTGTATAAGTGTGTGTGTGTTAACTTCTCTTTGGCTTTCCCCCATTTTAGTTTTTCATACACATCTTTATTCTTTTCCATTTCTCTCCTCTCATCTCTTGGCTGCAGGAGGTTTAAAGTTATTACGGATCATGTTTTTCTTTTGAGGATTGCATCATTAACACGTCTTTTCCGGACGTTAGTTTTCTGCTCAATCCAATTAACTTCTTAGGTAATCACCTCCTAACCATATTTTTTAAAGGGATGTTTTGAAAGAGTCTACTGACAAGACATGGCAAGGAAATGCAGTTACTGTTTGATATTAGCTGAAAATCGATTAAATCATCAGTGACGGGCGAGTGCGGCGGTTTGCAGGATATCTAGTGAAGGTAAATGGATGATGACATCGAAGTGAAATGAAAGATACAGGGGAATGTGCACAATACAGGGAAAGTAGCTGATTTATTTCTATCAATCAGGGTGAAAATACAAAAACTGTCCATACTTCATGACTAAAATATGACATATCTATTGATGGTTTTCTAACAAAACTTCCTCCTCATCATC
The DNA here is from genome assembly GCA_036785175.1 of Eupleurogrammus muticus. Classification (NCBI taxonomy): domain Eukaryota; kingdom Metazoa; phylum Chordata; class Actinopteri; order Scombriformes; family Trichiuridae; genus Eupleurogrammus; species Eupleurogrammus muticus. The sequence continues at coordinate 16,682,763 of JAYKQN010000020.1, forward strand.
ACTGGAGCAGCAGGTCAGCCGGGCACAATGGGTTCATCAACCAGTCCATTTTCAACCAGTCCGAGGCCCGTGCAGTGTCCTCAAACAATTATCAATCACCAGGTCACACACACACGCACGCACACACTATCCAACCAGGTGGTCAACTCTTATCTCACAATAGCTAATTTCCAGGCTGAATAAACACTCCAGTTTGAAGGCATTGACTGTGAATGCCTGTCGCTTCTAATGAAGCTCCCATTGACAGACACCTGAGACGAGAGTCTCCTCTCCGTCCTCTCCCCGCGTCTTCACAGAGTGGCAATGAAGCAGGAATGTGACAGCCCCAAACAATCAGACGAATTTGTCTCATTCGCGAGGCAGACATACAACATTGTGTTGCCATAGCTACCGAGAGAGAGAGAGAGAAGTGATGGAGAGAAGGGGGTAGTCTGCAAAGGGTAATTAATTTGTGTACAAGGCCATGTCACAAGAAAATTGCATTGTATTGGGACAGAGGGAGATGTCGCTAGTCCAGTGCTTTTGTGTGTGTATGTGTGTGTGTGTGTGTGTGTGTGTGTGTCTGCAGCTAAGCCAGATGCCATCTCTGCGGATCGTGGGCAGAAGTGTTGCAGGATGTCATTACAGCGAACCCCTTAAATAAAACAGACTAAAAGGTTTAAAATAAGACGTACCCCCACGGAGCAGCAAACACACACACACACACACACACACACACACTGGTGCAACGCGAAATGAGGAAAAAAGGAAGGAGAAGAAGAAACACTGGTGAAATTTTCTGTGCGCACACGTGTGTCAAAATCCCACTCACACAAGCACCAGCAGGCGGAAAAGAACATGAGCACGCTTTGCATACATCTCTCTGACACACACACACACACACACACACACACACGCACACACACAGTTAGAGAGAGAGAGAAAGAAAGATTTTCTCTTTTTGTGACACGAGTCGTCTGAATTCCACGGCTCTCTAAGTAGGTCATGCAGCCTCCCCACGCTGCATCAAAAATGCATAAATCCCTGCACATTCTCCCTGCTAGCAGCTTCCCAGGCCGGCTAAAGCACATCTTTAGCGATTCTAATCCCATCAAAGGTGGTTCTACTGGTATGTAAACACAACATGGGATAAAAAAATAAAATGACTTTTGTTCATGAAGCTATAACGCAGCGCTGCACTGAGCGTGCAGGTGCTTGCGATGACGAGGTGCACAGACAGCACGCGGCCGCGGCTAGCGATGCTATCTGCAGGTGAGATAAGCTCGGGCATGCCTCCCGACAATGGAGGCGTAATCAAGACGCTGCCCTTTCACAGATTGGAAGTGGAACGACGGGTGTTCACGAGGCCTTTTGTAGGAGCGGTTGTGTTGTGGCGTGTCTCTGGAGGAGTCGTGAAGCTTTGGTGAAAGTACTAATGAAAAAGGTGAAAAAAGAAAAAAAATACACTCTATTTAAAAGTCCTGCATTAAGCATAAAAGTAAAGCTACATAAACATTAGCAGCAAATTGTATTTCATTGTATTGGGCTATGATCACTATTTGATAAAGCTGTTAACAACTGATAGACACCTGTGACCCAATCACAGACTTCCATTTTTAAGATGTCAAAAGACAAAAAGGGTTGTAAACTACCATGTTTTTTTCCTTTAACTATGCATTTTAATAATTAGCATATTATCCATTGTGTAAAATGTGAATTTGAAAGTAATTGAAGGTGTTAGATAAATGTAGTGAATTATAAAGAATAGTATTTCCCTCTGAAATCTGAGTGGAAGCATTAAGTGTCTCATGTAAAGTACAATAACCTCAACATTGAGTAAACAGTACTTAGTTACTTTCTACCATTGTTTCTCGCTCACTAAATACAATCAAACAATTTATTAGAGTGGATCCAAAAATCTGATTAGTAATCCTAAAGCTACTTAAATAATTTAATTTCAACCCAGAGTTCTCGCTGGCTGGCTGTGGGTGTTGGCTTCATCCATAGATTAATAATTGAACAGATCACAATAATAGTCTTCCTCCGTTACATCCCAATCTGTGACCACTGAGCCCCCCCCCCGGGACCAGGTGACAGTCATCAGCAGCGAGGCCTCGTGACTGCAGCACCGAGCACGCTGCTCCTGAGAGTGTGTGTGTGTGCGAGTGTGTGTGTGTGTGCGGCTTCTTTGTGTGCACCTGAATAATTTAGGAGGGAGCAAAGTACCCATTCTAAATTACATGTAAGGAAACCACATAAAGGGGAGCTGTGGATGCATGCCTGAACAAGCATTACATAATGCTAATCAATTTAGCCGGTCTATTTTTAATTCTCCGCCATGCTCCGCTCGCTTCCACGCTCCACCATCTGAAATCTTAGGCTCTTACCCGAAAGCCATTCTAATTAAGTGAGATATGATTCATCACACAAAATCCTTATTGATTTTTTTTTTTTTTTGGAAAGGGAGACTTGCAATATGTCTCTTGTCACCTGGACGAGAAACTTTCACAAAAAGTAAAATCACATCCACTTCAAAGCTCCGGCTGTAGAAGTTTCGGTTCCGATTCCTGAATTTTAGATCACACAAGCATGGGAAAACTCTCAAATCTGCCACCTTTAAAAGCAATCATCCTGTCAAAGGTAATCGTAGGCTAAGAATGAGGTTTCTTCGATTTTTTTTCCCCCCTGTCAGGATGTCAAAGTGTAATATTAATGAAGAGCACAAACGCTGTCGGTAACAATAGACTTTAAGAGGCTCGACTTAAAAAAAGGATTTGAGCCAGTATTGAACCCCACATCATAAATAAATAAACTGCTGCAGGCACTGAGGCATCAAGATAGTCTAACAATGTGTATCTGACTGATATTCATATAGACATACATACAACATACTTACAAGTGTCATTAAGGTTCTCCGCTGCGTTGGTGCCACCAGAAACTACACTTTGTGTCTTTAAGAAATAAAAAAAAGTTGTAATTTTATGCACAAAAGCATCCGCAAGCACTGAATCATCATCATAGCCGACCATGAACTTTGACCTTCCTGTGAATAAAAGAAGTCAATTATAAATATCCATAAAGTGGTCATAGAGCAAAAGTTCTTTATCCACATTTGGTATCATTGTCTACTAATATATTGATTTACAGTGAATATTATGAAGAGTTACATTAAACGTATGCAGTGTTAACTAGTTTATGTGTATAATTATACTTGTTTTATTCTTCACAAGTTGCAGGTCATATTAGGAACAAATCATATTGATTTGACAATATTTATGGGCATCGAAATATCAGGTTACTTATATCATATGAGTTTAAATGTTGATTTTTATGGAGTTTTTAACGACAACTTCCTGATGCCTGTGCAGCTCCTTTTCACTTTTTTTTACACACATCTACTTGTCTATGCACTGGTTATTTTGCTATTTTTTTTTTTTTGCACAGTTGAATGTTCCAGGGGCCTGGATGCCTCCACGTAATTAAACCGGAGCAACAGACGGGGAACTGGTGCAGCATACAAACAAATCACTGAAATGTAAACTTTTGAAAATCATTTGCATATGAAAATATATTTGTAGTAGTTTTTTTTGATTCTTTTAAATATAAATGTTTGTGGTGTGAACCGTAAAAAATAGGTTTGACATAATTCATTCATTCATGAAGCATTTGGGTGTACAAATCAGGGTTTGCAGCTTTCACATAAGAAAAAGCACCAGAGACCAGTCGTGTCAGACCACAGTGAATCACCACCAATCATAACTTATTTCCATTTTCAGGGAGAAGCCAGGGACATGAAGTCCGACACATGGGCAGCTTCGGCCTGCAGGGGGAGGGAGAGGAGCCTTTTTCCACTTTGGATCTCCAAAATGTTTCAGCTGTTACAGACTCCTGACCAAGAAGCCAAGAAGCAACATGGCAATAACTACACCTGCAGGGCCTGCACACGCTGCTCCTTCTGCACCACCTTTTATTGCGTGGGTGTACACGTGTGTGTGTGTGTGTGTGGAACGTACTAGCGTTTGCTTTAGCGAGAGAGTCCAGGAAATCCTCCGCAGCGGGTTCACTCCTAAATCCCTCCCCCGGCCACGAGTAGGCCGAAGCCGTTCATGACAAATTGACAAAAACAAAAGAGAAACACACAAGGCAGCGACGTAGCACCGCGGGCTGCCGTCTAATCCTCCGAAGACTTCAGAGCTCCTATTTAAAGACGTGTTTAAAAGCCCCAGGCAACTGTAATGAGCCTAAGTGACATGCAATATAAATAGTGGGTGTACAGTAAAGTAGATGAACAGGAATCACCATGATAAGAGGGGAATGACAAACAGGGGAGTGATAGGTTAAGCTACAAGAGAAAGAGGAACGATGAAACGGAGGAACGCGTCGCCACGGAAATATCTTTATCTTCTGCATACCTGGCCTCCTGATTGGCTGAGTGCTGTATATGTAACCTGCACAGTGTTCAGCCCCCCCCCACCCCCCTACACCACCACCACCCGACAGGCAGCGATGAATAAAATATCAGTGGAGGAAGATGAACTACTTCCTCAGTGAACTCATCAGGCAGACATTGGCATGCACCGCTGCCTCCAAGATGGCTGCCCCGCTGCCCCCCCCCATCCCATCCCACTCCCTGTACATACTGTCTGCTACCGCTCGCAGTCTGCAGGTAGGAATGTGGTAGAATACAGAGCACGAGCGATGCCTGGAAGAATGTTATCTTATTTCCCCCCAAATGGGCAACAGCATTACTTCAATTACATGAATAAATCTATACACATCAGGAAATATCTCCTAATGTATCTGTGTGATTTCTTTGTTTTCCTTCCTATGTGAATGGCTCCACAGATTTAAATGAGTTTAGCCTGCCGAGAGGAATACTCGGGTGTTGATTCTGAACTTAAAAGCTGCAGTGTTTAAAAAGGAATTTGCCTACCGGTCCTAGTAACGAGAACAGACAAAACTAAAGGATCGTGCCAGTTTTATGGGGAAATAACCACCAGTTTGACTTTAATGAAAAACGTGGAAAAAGGCGAAAAGGCGAGTGACTCCACGTTCTTCTTTCATGTGTTGGATGGCGACGCCACCGGGGAGCGGGCCGGGGCCAGGAGGCCTTTGATGAGGCCACCTCCACTGGCTGTGATCAGACAAAACTGCTCTGCCCCCCCCCCCCCTGGAGACCGTGCTGTAGCTGTGCTGCTGGACATGTTAAATAATACAGGCAATCTGTGCTATTGTAGCACAGGTTAGGGTAGACGCACCCAAATGAGGGGGGTTAAAATAACGAAACATGAGGCACATGGCGAAGGAATTATTTAAAACGCACTCTCTGTACGCCGAGATCAGGGATGAGGAGTGGAGAGAACAGGGAGACACAAACTGTGGCAGGAAACGTGACAAACGGGCGACGGGGAGCGAGGAAAAAAAAAAAAAACGAGGCAGCGAAGTTTCATCAGCGCTGCGACGGCGTGGGCGGGAGGCCGCGCGTGGGCAGCTTCACGGGAGAGGAGGAGGAGGAGGAGGAGGAGGAGGGAAGAGTCTCCTCGCATCAGCTCATCCACGGAGAGGCAGAGCGAGCGTGAGAACGTTCTCTTTTCATGTCGCCACACGCCGCTGGTGGATAATGATGGCTGCAGTCGTTAGGGGGAACCAGGGAAACTACGCCCGTGTGTGTGTGTGTGTGTCAAATGCTTTCTCAGAACAAAGAGTCCTGTCAATCACTGCGCAGCAGTCCCGCCCCTTGCTTACAGCCAGTTTCATCATTGGTGGGAATGGTGAGATACTGATTACGTCTTCACGGCTTCTCTGGGTTTCTGCACGCGTACGCACGTGCACCGTTTGACGGTTCTGCTGCGTGCGTCTCCGCCGGTCACCAAGGAAATGTTTTTTTTTTTTTTTTTCATCCCGCTCACATTCAGCCCGGTCAGCCTGCAGCACGTCACCATGGCAACAGAGAACCTGTTGGAGGGGTTAACTACATCCCTGGTGTTAGGGAGAGAGGTTTTCATGTAACGTAATTGCAGATTTGAAGTGGTTCACAGCCCAAAACCTGCGTCTGTGAAGTGTGTGGATTCTGTGTTTGTCTGATGCACCGGCGCAGAGCTCGTATGGGTGTGTGTGTGTATGTGGGGGGGGGGGGCCTCCAACTTTTTAAAATCAAAGCCATCTCCTAGATACATAATGCAACTTAGAAACAATTCATACATAGACACAGAACTTTATGAAGCCCCCCCCCATGTATCAATGGAGCAAAAACAACAAATGCCGTTGTCTCCGTGGCTGCAGAAGTTCAACGTATTTTTAAATGGACCAATTCATCATAAATCTGGGTTTGAGTGTGTGTGTCACAAACTCTCCCACTGAGCTCGTTGCAAATAACCAGAAAGGTTCAGAACGCTCTGAGGCACTGCAATTAGATGCATGACTGTCATTATGCAGCCCACTCCATGCACACACACACACACACACACACACACGATCAATAAACTGCCTTTGCGGGCATGAAAATGAAACTGAATATCAGCCGATACAACAATCTGCATCTGTTACAGCATACCTGCAGCCATTCCTTTGCATTCAACTAAAAAGAAAGAACTCAAGACTCTGATGTTTGTGGTAGTTGCTTTGAAAGAGCACACTGATCAAACTGCATTTCTGTCATTGGGCGGTTCCTACACATCTGTTGCACATCTGTCTGCCTCCTTTGCCCTTTCTTTCCTGTGCTGTGGCGGCTAACTCCTAACGTTTAGTCCTACTGCATTGTAACCATGTGACCAGCTGAACATGTGATACTTGGGTTTACCATTAAAAACAATAGCTGTCTGTTGCTCAGTTAGCAAATAACAGAGATAATAAAACATGTCAACACTCAGCCACTGCCATGACTCACGTAATATTATACTACAGTGGGTTGTATAGTATATGTGAAGTGATCTCAGACTGAGAATGAATGTGCATGCATGGGATTCGGTTCATTGAAGCTAGGCAATCATAGACGGTTAACGCCGCACACAAGCTGAGTGTGGTTCACCGGGTATTCATGTTCTCCAGCTTCCTCCAGCGTTCTATAGCGTCACAGAGACTGGTCTCAGCCTCAGGCCAGCTCTGTACAGTAGATCTGACCCAACCATGCACGCACAGAGAGGCTGTCCAACATATATCTGATCAGGCTGATAGACTTTATGAGCTCTGGACAGGACAGGGTGTGTGTTTGGGGCTCGGGGCTGCAAATCAGCGTGGCAGAAACGGCAGAGGGCACCTACGTTTTATGGTGCAAAACTGGTACGTGTTGGTTTAGGATGAGGTGACGCTCAGCACTCGCTGCTTTGTTCATTTTTAGCAGGGGAGATGGCCCAATGGGAGCACGCCTCCCCGCCCCTACGTCACCAACCAACACACACAAGGACATTGGTGCAGGACAACCTAATCATAGCCGACATTTCTAATTCTACACTTATCTTACATTACGGTGTATTGGACTAACATAATTCAACCAAACAACCCCTCTAGCCCTGTTCTCTCTGCTAGCAGGGTGCCAGGCTGACGATGGGGGGTGCATTTAGCCTTTTTTTGCTAACAACACTCTCCTACCGACGCCACCACGGCTGCGACTCCTTCGACACTTACCGGCGTGTCACACATGACCGCTGCACGCGCCACTTATCACAAACCAACAGAAAGGTCTCAAACGATTTTTCTCGGGGGAGCGACAATTAGATGCAGGAGCCATTACGCCAGGCCGCGGGAACCCACACACACACACACACACACACACACACACACACACACACACACACACACACACAGGCACGGAGGTGGAACGTTAACCATCTCCTATATTTTACACTGAGGACATTTCATTTGATTAGAGGACACAGACAAATGTCCAACAATGCTTGAAGCATTTGAACATAAGCAACTATACTGCAAGTCCTAAAAACCTGATATTTGTTGCACAAGTTGCACAATGAAAAAATGAGCTAATTACAGAAAAGGACGCTGACAAACTTCTCCTTTCAGAGCAGGATAGAGACAAAACTGTGACAGCGATGTGTCCTGACACATCCATAACATAACCTGTGTGTGCCTCTGTGTGTGTGTGTGTGTGTGTGTGTGTGCGCGCGTGCTTTACTCATTCGCCGGTGAGTCACCCAGCTCGGGGGCTCTGGGCTGATTTCCTCTCACCGTTCCTACTCCCACTGATCTCTGCCTCCACGCTCCCTCAATCCATCGCTCGCTTCCTGCCCGCCATCTCTCCGCCGTCACAAGACTACGCGCTCAACTCTGCAACAGTTCCGGATTCAGAGGAAGAAGAACAGTAACAAAGGTATGTGCAACTTTACTTTTATTAGTCCCTCTCTCCTGGAACAAACAGCAGGAATGAGCTCCACGCTTGATTTAGCAATGATGCTCTTTGTACTACGATCTGCAGGGAAACATCTCTAACCCCTTTGGAACCGGCCTTTTTGTGGCTTCATCACACAGGCGGCCGGGCTGCTGGTGAAACAGGATGTTTTATCAGGCAGAGCCAGTGGGGACTTGTACTGTCTGCCCTCTGATCTGTGTTCCCATCAGTGGTGCCAAGCTGCCGGCCTAATGGGCATCTGGGCCAATATCAGAGCATTGTGCTCTACGCTTTCCCTGCTCAACGAGAAATGAGGAAAAACACCCGCTGCACGTCTTTCCTGACGGAGACGGCGGGGGCGGGATCAGCGAGGGGAGGGGAGGATCGTTATTAGAGGATGGAGAAGGAGAAATGCAAAAAAAAAGGAGCAAGACAGAGGAAAAGTTGATGGAAAAGATGCATTGATTATGCACCAAACACGGAACAACTTCCTGACATTCATTTAGTCAAAAACAACCCAGATTATCTGCAGACAAAAGCAGTGATGAATGAAGGAGCTGAAATAACAGACGCGGCCGTGTAGATGAATCTCTCTCAGACCTGAAGACAGACTGTTCACTTTGGGCGGAGCTGGTTCGGCTCTGATGAATAAACCAGTGCCAGGACTCTCAGCCCAGGAGAGGCCACATGCATTACTGCTATGAAATGTTAAATGCCTTGCAGAAGGAGCCTGGAGGAGTATGAAAGCAGCAGCAGAGGAGGGAGGAATGAGGAGGGAGGAATGAGGAGTGGGGAGGGAGGCTGCCTGTGTTTGCTCTCCCTCTCCTCGGCACAAGTGTCAGCTGCTCTCCCGTCTTTTTAGCCACTGGTGTGGAACGGGGCCCGGCTTGTTGGGGGTTTGAACAGCGTGGGTGAAGATCTTGTGTGTGTGTGTGTGTGTGTGTGTGTGTAACCACAGCCTCAGCTGCCAGAGAGGCGCCCCTCCGGCTGGGTTCAGGTGTGTGTACTGTACGAGCTTCCCAACACGTCCCCATGTCTCCGTCTCTATTTCTGAACGTTTTGTCATCTTCTCGCTTTCCCGCTCCACGCGGCTCCTGGACGCCGGTGGCTCGCAAACTTTTTTAGACCACGGCAGCCCTTCCAAAAGGACTCCCCCCCCCCCCCCCCCCCCCCTTTCTATTTGTCCCTCTTCAGTGAAGTGATGTGACAACTACACAATCAGCTCTCACAGCCAATCAGAGCAGAGATGCATTCATGTTAGTGACAAAGACACAAAACAACGGGTTCTTTCCTAAAACTTGAATCTGCATTTAACAAATATATCTTGTGTCTTTCACTACACACACACACACACACACACACACACACACACAACACGGCGAGTTTATGATTGCGGGCACATGCACAAAAACACACACTTTAGCAGCAATCGCGGCTCATTAGAGCTTTCCTCTGTCTCCCTCAGCCCTGCAGGTTAAAAACACTTCATATTTGCCACGCTTCAAACAGCCACGCTGGAGAGAGATAGGGGAGAAGCACATTTCCATTATTCATGTTTCTCATGCGTGCCGCCCGCGTTTTGCACATACAGCATATTGCACAGATAGAAGAACATACGCTGAAAGAGGGAAGTCAAGTAAAGGCACAAGGAGCCACTGACATTATTTGTATATAAGGTATTTGACAGGAAGTATGAAAGAGAAGCCCAATTAAACATCCGTGTTGCTGGAGGGTATGGACGAGCACCGAGCGTGCACGGATGCTGTTTAGAGCGTGTATGCACACACACACACACACACACACACACGCAAGTGAGCCTATTAGAGTGTGTGTTAGGGGCAAAAGCAAAGAAAGAGAAGGAAGATATTACAAAGACGAAGGAAGGAGTTGAGGGTGAAACAGAAGAGAGGCTATATTTACCCTGCGCTGCACGCAACCACCGCTAGCTAACACGGAGCTTTGAATCGGAGTTATAAATAAACCCTATACTGTACTTATGACAGTTGCGAGCCAAATGAATAGGCCTGACCAGGCAAGACAAATAGGACTGTCAAATGAGGAGGGGGTTGGGGGGGGGGGCATTGACTGTAGTTTCTTACAGCTGCGGATCCTCAGGGGGGAGAAAACCAGAGGAAAATCCCTCCATGCTACTGTATGTGCTAAGAAAGTCCCTCTGATCAGCCGTGAAACATAGAGTCATTCATCACTCCGTGTGGATGTGGGAGCATGTAAGAGGTGAGCGAACTTCAACCCCACGCGGAGCTCTTAAGCCTGCGCGAAGCTGCGAGAACTGTTGTTGGAACCAATTACCCTCAAACCCAGTTTAGACTTGGTGTGGACGCACACTCAAATCCAGCAGCTCACTGACGCCAATACCAATCACAGAAAGAAAAATATATATTTAAGAAATTCCAGCGTCTCTTATCGACCTTCCCACTAACTGCAGCTGTGTTTTTCCCTCTGATCTGGTTAAAAGGATATAAGCCAAGTGATGGTTCGGGTCTGTAGAACTAAAAAGGATGAGACCGTTTTTTCCCAAATTGGAAATATAAGAATATAAGAAAGGTGTTATCATTAAGATATCATTAAAAGGGCTTCCTCTGGGCAGAGTGATGCAGACAAAAACATAGGTTGTTTCTAATTTACTGATTATAGTACAGTAGCGCTAATAACTTGTAGGTGTGTGTCGTGTTTTTGTTTTTTTTATTAATTCTAGTAAGTGTTTACTGACAGCACACAGACCAGTCCTCCATTGATTGTGCTAGTTCAGTGATACTCAAATAGTGGGGCACGCCCCCCCAGGGGGACACCAGGCTCCATCAAGGGGGGTGCTTTCTACCTTGGGGAACATCCTTTTTTTATTTTTTCATTTAGATTTTTTTTTTGTGGTCCTAGAATAAAGTGCAACTGCACCTCCACTACATTAGGGGGCAGTGGCGCTCTCATTGGCAGAGTGTGAGCAGGGAGCATACAGCACAGAGTATGAGTATGAAGTGTAGCTGACGCCCTAGGGACACCATGAACACATATTTAACAGGGATGAGAAGACAGGCGAAAAAGACATAAGACGATAAAGAGACAAACGAAAGTCTCCCAAAGCTAAGACGAGGAAATATGACGAAGCGTCTGTAGCGCTTGGTTCACTGTGAAAGACCGGTGTGTTACTGAGTCTAAAATGTTGGAGACAAAGAAATTAAAGACATTACACCCCAATCACGCTGAAAAGCTGATTTTAGGTAATTTTATTTTTCAGTATCATGTGTTTTTTATTTTTTTATTTTTGAGTTTCAGGTGCACTTTAAATCTTTTCTGTTACAGTTAATAAAGCTATTCTTTGTTGTAAATTGTTCCATATTTCTTTCTTTTTTATTCTCTTATACTTTAATAAGGATACAGTGTTATGCAGAGGTACTTTATAGACAAATGATTCTATTTATAAAGGCAAATAGAAAATACACCTGGATAACACCTTCCTCCATTTGGAGACATAACCTGACGCCATGGCAGCCATCTTCCCTGCAAAGCTAGCAGCTAAAATTCATTTTGAAAAAACTAACACGACACACACCTACAAGTTATCAGTGCTCCTGTACCATTATCATGATATCCACAAAACACAAAACCTTTGTCAAATGGCCTTTTAATCGCCTCATCAGAAGGCAGCAGGACCTGCGACCTCCACCAACCCTCCAGCTCCTCCGCCCTCACCACGTCACCTGAATGGAGCCGGTACGAGCGGTTCACTCGCTGCGTGTTGTTACTATTTGCCTCCATCTCCTCGATCCTCCATCTCTTCCAATCAAACGCTCCCTCCCGGCTCCGCCTCCCTCCGTCATCTCATCTCTTGGCGCCGGTCGCTCTCGCTTTCTCTTTCATTCTGACGCTTAATCTCGCCGAGAGCCAAATCGGCAGATTAGATAGAGAGCGACTCCGGCTCGCTCAGACCTCGCAGAGCAGTTTCATGTTGCGTTCAGAGAAAGTTAGAAGCAGATTAAATCCAAGAAATCTCTTTTTCTCCTCTCCGTTCAATCCTGGCGCAGCAGGGCCGACATGCAACAAGCCCTGTGAGCGGTGAATGTAAAACACTGCCTTATTTTCCAATTCCATAATGTAGAATCTATTTGCTGTAAATGTATAATTATTTACATACTGTCATGATTAATTGATTAATCATCAATTTGTAGGTGTAGAAGTGCACGGAAAATGTACTTGTATTTGTTCAAAGAGACTTCAGTTGCCTTTGGATCATATATCAGGTACCAGCAAACTGTATCAGGTAAAAAAAAGTGTAAAAAACATTTGTATTAGAGAAAAAAAAATGGTCTTTGTTCCAATATGAAGACTTTTTGGTTCTGCAATGCAGGGTTTTTTTTTTTTCTATAATTGTTTCCACCCAGTTTTTGAAACGAAAACTAGGAGATTGCCCTCAGTCTGTAATTGAGTGAAGCATAAGAGTCTAGCCCCCAGCCAGCAATCACACACACACACACACACACACACACACACACACACACACACACACACACACACACACACACACACACACACACACACACACACACACACACACAGGAGAGGCCAGAGAGGACATTCACATAAACCTGGCAGTGCAGCACATCGTGCGGAGGTGTGTTAATTTGTGCTTTGGAGTGTGAAACTATAACAAATATCATTTTGTTTCTCAGTTTATGGGCTTGTTCTCTCCACCGCCGCTCGCTCACTCCCTTTATTCCCCCCGACCACCTCTGATCTTGCCTTTTCTCTTCTCTCCGTCTCAACGTCCAACGCTGGCGACCCACAAATCCTGCACGCTCCACCTTTAACGGCATCGATCCCCGGGGTGGGGGGGGATGGAGGGAGGGGCGTGCTGATCAATACTGTAACAAGCCTAATGCAAAGTGCTGTGAAAAAGACACAAATATTTACCAAGTGACCCCCCGGGGAGCGGTGGCTGCCTGCTTCCACTCGTGGGTTAATCCATCTGTTGCACAATAATCAGGGGACATGACAGCACCAGGGTCCCCGGCTTAAACTCAGGCATCCGTGTGCGCATAATGACGACGCGTGACAGGACGCTTCCTCCGGGCAGGCACACAGTAGACATCCATCATAACCAGGCAGCGGGTTCGAGGTGCCGGAGACGAGGGGGAAGGAGCCATGTCGGGTAGAAATTAAAGAGGGAACGAGGGACGCTGGAATGCGAGCGTGGGAGTGCGGATCGCTGGTTGCCTCCGGGATCAAACGGCAGGCAGCCAGGGTGATGTGGTCTTCAAACAAATGTGGGCTGTGTGGCAAGTCTGCGTGTTTATAGGGGGGATGGCAGGTGTTTCTATGGGAACCCTGTCTGACAGCACGGAACGTTAGTGGAACACTGTAGTCGTGACATGCAGCCAGGCTGAATCTCTGGTTACAACACATTTCCAGATAACTTACTGGATCTGTGGCATTTAGATTTTCATTCGATCACACTTGAGATGTCTCTTGATGGAGATGTAACCGGACTTCATTTAGAAAAGCACACACACCTAAAGGTCCAGAAGGTCCCACCGTTCCCAGTGAGTTGTCAGAGTATTTGTCAGAACACGATACCGTGTGTGTGTCAGATTTTTACTATATTTCCTTTTATTCTAAGCAACGACAGTAAAGCACACAATCACCAAAAACTGCAGTTCCTCAAACTCAGTCCCTATGTTAAACACCCAACTGTTTACAGCCTGGAACAAATAAAAAATGGTTTTGGTTTCTATAGATAATTTCCCAGACTACCCTCTGGGTGCAAGTTTCAGTTCCTCCTGTGATTACACAGCAGATATCGTGTCCAAAACTTCCATTTCTGCTCGTTGCTCGTTGTTTACTGTCTGGTCCAACTCCCATAAGTCCTGAGATAAAAGCTAATACGCAGCTAAAAAAAAAGGAAATTCCCATAAGTCATGAGATGCTATTTGGATAATGGTTGATGCACCTTTATGCAGCTCTCACACAGACTCTCTGTTTGCAGGCAGCTCAAACCTGATTGGTCAAAACTACTCAAAAAAAATGGAAATTGGAATTGCTTCCGAACACAAAGTGATTTCCCCAGGCCTAGAGGTTCTACGTCACCCACAGACTGTGGTTACAGAGATTATGACAGCTGCACAGGGGGTGAATTATTATATAACCCGTCCATCCATATTTTATAAAGGCTTTTAATTATGCATCATTAGGGCAGGAGCTGCGTTGAGTGACAGGAGGTTGCAGCTCGCCGTCTGCTGCAGACCGACCAACCAACGGTGTGACGTCACAGAATCTGCATCCATCATTTATAGCGTCTATATTTAGCAGCAGGGAAACTCTCTGGCATGCAGACGCAACGTTTGAACGCCGGCGTGAACGTTCAGTGATGTACGTGAAAAACACATATTGCCTATCATCGTCTGAAGTGATGTTTTGCAGCAGCGGTTTCTGCTGAGGCCTGAGTCAGGAATTAGTGGGTTGACAGAACGCAGGATGATGCTTAAATGTAAATTAAGTCCTCAGATCTCGCAGTATAACAATGACCTATACTGTGTATAACCAGAACATTATAAAAGCATCTTCTGATAGAATGCTGCAGGGGTCAACCTGGCCTGCATTCCTCTTCGTTTAAACAAGACGCTCTTCATGAAAGAACACTGCATGTGTAATTTGTGAAGCACAAATACGATCGCCAGAAGTAAAACGCTAACGGTGCGCCATAAACAAAACGCGTCACATCACAGTGGTTTGACTTCCATGTCACCGACGTTAAGCTCCCAACTTGTAATGTGATTTCATGCCTCGGTGTGACGATGTTTAACGCTTCTTTGGTCCTATTCAAACATCTTGTAAGCAACTGCCTTTCTTGATAGTTTCAAAAATTCACAATGAGGTGCAGTATTTGCCGACATGTTTTGTGTCATAGAACAAAATGTGAAAATCCCTTAAGGCTGTTTTAACCACGCACATCTTATTTACAGGTTTTTGGACGGATTCCTGCACCTCTGTGATGAGTGTATGTGGAGACACAGACCTCCTTAAAAGGCTTCTTGTCCAATCTAACATCTTAAAAGGTGCAAAGACTCAATTTTGATGCTTTTCAACACATTTGAAGACAATGTGTTTGTCTCCACTCTGGGTTAATGCACACGCATGCATGCAACTCTTCTCCTCTTCCTCGCTGTGTGACACACAAACTACGGCGTAATGCTACTACTCTGATTGTTAGTGGCACATGTATCTCTCTGTGTTTTAGTTTTCCCTTTGATAAAGCCCGGGGAAGAAGAGGCTGCCCCCCCCCCCCACACACACACACACACACGCAGTTCCCCGTTGGGTGGTGTTTTTTTCCCCCCCTCCTCGCCCGCCACCGCGCCAGGCGCGACATGTGACAGCGGCGGCACATGGCCTCGCAGTACCTCCCTACGCTGATCCTCCGCGGGCTTGTCCCCCCCCCACAACAAGCTTGGCACACTTAACGTGGTTCTTCTCGCTCTGGAGGCAGCAGCAGCAAACCCCAAAATGAAGATCTGAGATCTCACGCACAGACACAGCAGCACCAGAACAAGATGCAGAGATGCTGATCATCGCAATTAAACTCACATTATGACACAGGGACGAGGATCAAACCGCCTCGCACGTATATCTTTAGGAGGTGTGTTTCACTTCCATCGAGCATGTAGGTAATGATGTGAGGGATGTGTGAATTAAATATAAATTCTTCGGTGCGTTGAGCAGGATGTGAGTAGTGAAGACAGTGCGTCTCCTGTGTCTAACCAGCTGTGTTAATATTTCAATTACCCTGATGAATAAATGGATTAAATAGGCACCAACGTTATTTTTGTGATGGGAAGAAGGTGTGACACGCAACAAGACATTTCTGCCATCCCTCGCTGGAATGTTCAGACTGTAGTCAGACATCAGTAGTTTTGTTATTTCGCTCTATTGGAGAAGAAATTAAGATTTGTGGGATTGTCTTTTCTAAAGCTATGATGATATGTTGCGTATCTTTATGGTTCCACGTCGTCAGCGTTTCTGGGTGACGCCGAGGGTCGAATCTGAGCTCAGTCACTGCCGCTGATCAATGGAATCCAGTCGATGGATGATTTCTATAGAAGGCTGTGGTGAGCACAGCTTTCACAGAACAGGATCAGGATGGACTCACAGGGTTTTCACGAGGAGACAATTAGCACTAAATGATCCCCAGCAGATGATCAATTTGAAATATGTTGAAATGATGGAATAGTATTACTTCTAGTATTTCTTCTCCTCTCAGCTTCTTGAAGTTGTAGCTTGCAACGCCTTTTTTCCCCCCATCTGTCACAGCTTATTCCGTGCAGCGACCTTTCTGTTTCAGACGTAGCTGACATTTACATTTGCCTTCTTTCAAAGAAAGTCACGACCCCGCGTTCGCCCCGCCATCCTTGTCACACGTTCCGCCTTGAGGAACGAGCGAGCTAACACTGATTCCCCCATCGCCGTGTCTGCTAACTTTGTGAAAATACATCAAATTTCAACATATAAAAGTTACATTTCAACATAAAAACTCGCATAAAACAACAGGACAGGATGCCGTGCACGATGCAAAGATGGAAGAGCCATTCCTGAAAATGGGATTGCAGCGAGCTGAAGGAAACCGGCATGAAGGTCTTCTACAAATCAATAGACGCTCCCACGTGTCAGAGCGAGTCAACAGTGCAGAGATCAGCAGAGTCGGGGTGTACGGATAACATTTATATAGAGGGGGGGGCCGCCAGCAGCCGCCAGGGACCGTGTACGGTTCTGATTCATGCATCTTGGAGGCAGCGATCTGGTACATATGAAGCATGCGTCTGTTGAATGAGAACACATCCAGCAACAGGTCGGAGGATTGTTCAGTTCGCCAACTTGAAATATTCATGCACACAACCCCGGGATTCTTGTATAAGTTCAAAGGATGCCTCCGAGCATTAAAACACACACACACACACACACACACACTCATCCATGTGAATGTTGGGATCTGTGATGACAGCAGCAACATTACACCGGACAGATCGTCACGGAGCACGCCATTAGTTGCGTTTGCGTTAATCCAGTCATCTGCGTCCACAGTGGATGTCCCCGCTACATACAATTAGCAGGTTTACCAAGCTCATGAATAAATGCACGACGTGTGCACGGTGCCAACTCTAATTGATGTCCCCCCCCCTCTCTCTCTACGCACAATTTACATACATTAGGAGGCAGCGCGTCGCCGAAGGAGGCTTTACACATTCATCCGGCGAGGCTGAAAGGTGGAAACGCGATTGCACAGACACGGCCCCATAAAAACACATTTCAGCCTCCTTTCTGTTTTTCCGTGCTATTTTTCACGCTGTGATTTTAATGGCTATGCTAATTGATAATGTTCCGCTAGAATACTAATAAGGGTAGTAATTAGTGTAACATGGACTGGAGCTCGATCTGGACGAGAGGTTTATCTGAAGTCAGCATTTAAAGGTGCCATATTATAGAAAGTGTGAGTTTAATAGTTGTTTTTAATCATCCAGGTGTTACATACATGGAAATACTGTCCCATGTTTAGAAATGCATGCAGTCAGTATTCAGAATATGTGCCTCATGCAGGTAGGAATGCACAAAGTGATGTCACAACTACACGATCATCACCTATCACCACAGCCAATCACAGGAGAGGCTCATTAATATTAACAAGACAGACACACAAATCACAAATTCATCTTGTTAGGGAAACCAAACAACATCCATTAAAACTCCTTAAAAGTGAAGATGTAAATTAGCAAACTGCTTTAATCCGGCAACAAATTATCTGTGGGGATTTACGGCGTTTGTGTTCAAGTTGCCTGTCAAATAAACTCAATAAAGGACAGATTAGGACAAAATAACCAAGTGGAAATGATCAGGGGTTAAGCCAACAGACAGTTTGTTTGCAATCACATCGGGGAAGGGCTGAGATAGCTCGGTCTGTGTGAATATAAATGTTGATATGAATATGCCCGAGGAGTAATGTCATCCATCCATCCAGATGGCCCCTGGAATTATCTGCTCTACGTGGGATAATGAAATCTCACTCACTAGCCGACTGCTTTCTATTGAATTAACGTGATAGGCATCCTTCTTCCTCATAGCCCGGCCGGTGGTCCCCGTTCATTGGCCACATCAATCACACACAACTGAGGTAATAAAAGCCTCCGAATGCCAAATAACCCACGTAGCAGGGACAGCAGGAGTGATGCATGCATGTCGTTGTCCCACTGTAAAACCATCTGAAACAGCCACTGCCTGTCGCAGCTCAATACACCGTTTACATTCGAGTGAGGATTTAATTGCTTTATCGGTCTTGTCTGGTGTGTGGAAGTGGCTGAACACGGCCCGTGACGTTTCGGTCCCCCAGATGGTCTTTTACCTTGGAATTTCAGACATAATGAAAGGGTTTAATGAAAGATGGCTGCCAGAGGAACAGGCTGACAGCAGCTCTTGGCAGAAGTGGCGAAAAAAAAAAACACCCCAGGAGTGCAATCCTGCAGCATCCCGCGGCGGCCTTGAAACGTCACGTTATATAGAAAAGGGTGTGAGGTGAAAGAAATAAAGCGAAAAGAGGATATAATGAAAAGCGTACTTCAATTCTGATTTAATATTGATACTAAAAGTGATACAATTGAGGTGCGGTCAGATCCATATTGTGGACAAGCTGTCCATTTTTAAGAAGCAGGGGACGGGGGGGCATCAATGCTTCTTGGACGGCTCCCAACAGAATGAATAAAACAGGCGTCCTGCCCATCTCCCTGTTTTTAGCCGTGAAATCGATACTCCGTCGGGCTACATGAACAGAGGCGCTACGTCTTTCAGATGAGACGTTAAATCGAGGTCCTGACTCGCCGTGGTCATTAAAGATCCCAGGGCACTTATCGCTAAAAGTAGGAGTTTTCCCCCCGTGGTCCAGGCTAAAATTCACTACCTGGCCTCCTCCGTCTGGCATCTAATCATCGCCTGGTACAACCGGCTCAATGAATCCCTCTTTCCAGCTCAGGCTGATGTGTGGCGAGTGTCCTGGTGCAAAATGGCGGCCGTGCATCACCCAGACGGTGCTGGTGGCGGTGAGGTGTAATCACCAGTATTACTTCCTGATGTACCCTCGTGCATTTAGATGGAGGCAGGAAAATCTGCATGGAGCATCTAATCACCAGATAAGACTATTATTAGAATATATTTAATACGTTCCCTCACTCAACGTTTTTAGAAACTCAGAACAGAAAGGAATGTCTCCTCCACATATTTTGTCCCTGGAGCTCAAAAAGCAATTAAAATGTCACTTTCTATGATATGGAACCTTTAATGGGCCATGGTCTGATGATCACAAATCAGATAAAGCACACCAACCTTTATGTTTCAGACACTGGAGTCCTTCTAGAGGCAAAAACTATTTTCAACCCGAACACAAACCATCGATGCTCAAGTGATTCAAGTCAAAAGACGTGAATCAGACAGAACTCCCCAACATCTCATCCTCTAAAGCTGGATCGCAGTAAACTCTACATTGTCTACATCGTTTATTTCATAGTTCTGCTGTAGCTGAAAATGACCAATTCATGCATTTGGTCAGATGACACTTGAAGAGCCACGAGATTCAATTATTTTACCCACATTCATGCGTCTGGTGCACATTCTCTACCCATAGACCATAAGCAAAGATTTTTCACAACAAAGCTTGTTGTGTTTACGAAAAGCTAATTGCTAGAATTTGCATGTATCCCTAAAAGCTCCAGTTAGATGTTTATATAACATGCTATGGAGAATATTTCACAATCTCACTCGTCCTCTTGTTGTATTGAGATTGCCATCTGTTTGCATTTTGGGATTGTAATTCATTTGTGACACTTGTCAAAAGAGTGCATTTACTGCCAGTATCAGTTCCCATGCTGCAGATTCTATGGGACGAGCCCAGGAGCCCCAGCTGACAGTGTTCTAATGACGTGGCTCCAGACTGCTGATCGATGTGAGAGCCAAGTGCAAATAAAGAAATATAGCCTCGCCGTTAGAATTGTAGAGAAGCTGGAAAAGAAAGAGAGTGGCGCCCTCATGGCTGGATTAGTTTTCCGATAATATTCACCAATATCTATTGTTTTTCTATCCATCTGTTGCAGCATAAACAACTGGACGTCCTTATCCGATTTTTTTTTTTTGCCAAATCATGAGGATTTGGTTCATCCAAACACAATTTGGTGCAAGATATTAAATTCCTATATTATATTAAATTGTGCTAGAATGGGTGAACATTTTTCATCACGCATTCTCCAAACCAGAACAGGCCTGATGTCCAAGCTAAGGACGCGATAAAAGGCCGGTCCAGCTGTTTCTGTCCCGGTCATTAGATCAGCAGCCTCTCGTCCTGTTGTCCAACTGGCACTCTACCAAACCTCCTGGGATTAAACATGACAGATAACAGGGAATTGGGGAAATCCAGATGATGTTTACGAGCGCGTTTCCACGTGCGCGTCGGTGCACGGCAGGAAATGGACTAGTGAGAAGGAGACAAATCATAAGTGTGCCCTCTCCTCTCCATAAAGAAGGCAATAAAAGCCTGCTGCCTTACAGTAACAGTTCATTAGGCAGACAGGCGGCCAATCACGGCCCGGCTCCATCCATCTGAGGCAGGCTGGGTAACCAGCCACGATCCCTGCTCTGCAGCCTATAACACACTTTGCTTAGAGCTCTGTTAATCAGAGGAGGACATGCATCAAGACGGAATTCAGCAGCTGATCAGATTTACAGTAAAGTTATGTGGTGTGTGTGTGTGTGTGTGTGTGTGTGTGCATATGTGATTATACTGTATGTGTGGTTTGAGATTAAAAAAAAAAAACACTCCTTAATATTAATATCCCCCCACATGAGAAACAAGTCAAATGATGCAACACAAGAAAGCAGAATTTAATCTTTTTTTGCTTTTCATTTATCCAACTATCCATCCACAAACACACACACACACACACACACACACACACACACACACACACACACACACACACAGATTAGGACTGAGCCACAGCAGATAGAGCTCGGTTGTGAATGATCTCTTATCATCATTGCACAGCCTTTGGTGATCGCATGTGGCATGATTGCCTGCTTTGGATGGGCATGACAGATGTGTACACCACAGTTACCGTGCATGGGCACCTAGGGATTGTGGCGGGGTGTGTGCATGTATGTGTGTGTGTGTGTGTGTGTGTAGGGTTACATCTGTGATCCCACTGTCTGTCGTTATCGCCCTGGGCGCACAATGGGCTCACCAGCCGCTCTCCGTTAACAGGCCCCAGCAATCACGAACGGGGGGAAGTGGTTCGCCGCTATGAGCAGGCGGCAAATGAACAAAGGTCTGATGTGTATCAGGGATCCTGCATACCAGCAACCGACCACAACAGTCGCACTTCCAGACAATGCTCGTACGATACGGCGTTCCCCTGATCGGGGAGAAGAGAGAGAGGCTTACGAGGCTTGACGGCTGTTTCCTCAAGGCTGGACGCGCACAGATGCACGGTATGTTGCCAGAGGAGGCTTTAACGTATTAAATCCAACCGTCTATTTCTGTAAAATTACAACTGTGAAGGCTGTGCCTCCGACAGGTGCTCCATGAAGGTCTTTTTGTGTGAGCGAGACCGTGTAATCACTCCTGGAGCCGAGCATCTCTTTCAAGAGAAAGAGAGAAACTGCACTGACAAATATAAAAAAAAAAAGGTATGGATGTCTGTCTTATTCCCTGGAATTGATGAGCTCTCCTGTCTTTCAGTATTTTCGCTCTAATACTGCAGTGGGCCCTTTTGCAGATAATCTGATATAATTTGGTCACCAGACAAAGTGGATAATGCTGGCACCACAAACCAGCCAGCCAGACCCAGAAAGATGCCCTTCATAAAGGACATGGCTGCACAGGCCCAGCACCACAGATGAGCCCAGAATCCAATCAGCCATCAGCCCTGATGGGCCGGGACAGGCCCCAGATGAAAGAATACTTTCCTATTTTTGCTTTGCAAAACAACAATTTGAGTTGTTATATGCGAGAGAGTGCAAACTAAAACTAGAAATCTGGTTGGAACACTTGTCTGAAAAGTGTTATTCTATGTAATAGATAATAAATAAATGCATAAAACATGAATGAATGAATCTATAACTAATTTGTCATCCAAAACTAGAAACTCCCTCTTCTTCTTTTGATGTATTACCTGTTTACATATTCATAGAATAGAATATCGGCTGTTGAAAGATCAGTGAAAAATGCTGGTGGGGAAAGAGAAAAAGGTTACCCAACCTCATCATTGCTATGAATTATGAACAGAGGGAAAGCCTCCATGATGGAATCCACTGCAGCGTGTGGCTCTGCAACATTTCTGCCATAGGAGAGTGAAGGACAATTATCCTTTCATGTGTCAGGAAGGGATCGCATGGCCACGGGGCCTAAGTGGGCTGCATAAGAGCATAATTTGAGCACAGGAAAAAAGGTTTTTGATTCCTACGGTTCTGTGAGCGATGACCTTGACTTGTAAAAAGGGAAATTCCTCAGCAACAGGATGTTGGACGCAATCTGTTCTCATATTCTAGGCACAGAGATGAATTAAATGTGTATGTGAGTGTATGTGGTTTGTGAGAAAAAGAAAGACTACTAAAATAAATAAATAAATACAAAAGCGTGTGCAGGTGTAGATGCATGTCATTGTGGGAAAACGACCATTATTCTTCTGTGGCACCTGCCTGGGTCCGCTCATCCCAGCTGTGGCCATGACAACCAACCTGCCCTCTGGGAACACGTGTTAAGTGCCATTGACCCCTGGGAACAGGGTGAACACACACTCCGATCATGCACAATGCACGCTAGCAGAATCCCACACACACACACAGTCACCGGCCCTGCACCAGCATGAAGTCACTTTCTATTCTGCAGGTAAGCATACTTGTGCGTGCACTGACAGATCTTTCTCTCTCTTTTTTGATTAAGAACTACACACGCTGTAATGTAATTACAGGACTGACAAGGACACACTCTCTCTGCTTATTGCTCTGGGCTGGGCCCCCTTGAGAACGACAGACAGGAACATGCACGCGGTATTTGTCCAATCTCTAATGACAACGGCACACCCTTTCCACAGTAATCCCTTCATTTCTGTCCACTCACAGGAGAGAAGCAGAGAGGTGAATGTGGCGCGCGTGTGTGTGTGTGCGTGTGTGTGTGTACGGCGAAATGAGTACACAGTGATGGAGTGAGAGGGGGGATGAAATTTTTAGGATTAAGGCATAATAATGACGGAGGCGATATTGAGCAGAAATCTACTCGCCAGGCTGAAACACAAAGTTCCCAGAATATTCCCGTTGCCTAGCACACGCACCCTGCACCTTAAGTGTGCATCAGCTATGTATGTGTACATGTGTGTATGTGCGTATTTATATGCAAATATGTAAATATGTGTGTACGTGCATGTATGTATGTATATATGCTTTGCTTATGCATACTTGCTATTCTTGCTATTTATTAGTTTTTTTCTCCATTCTATGTCCATAATGCATACTGTGTATGCAGATCAACAACTTGTACATAATGTTGTGTATTTTTATTTTTATTTTTGATAGCTTTTATCTTCTTTAGCTTTTATTTTCTTTTCTTTACTCTGTACGCTGCAGTAACAAGCAAATTCCCACTTTGTGGGATCAATAAAGTCATATCTTATCTTATCTTACCTACAAATGTCAAATCCCAAAACGTTCTAATAATTAATGTTTCTCTAGTATTTGAGGTAACCCTCCTGCCTTCCTGGAACGTTCAACTAACCTTCCCAGAACATTCATGAAACTAAATATACTAATAACATTGGTTTTTCTCCAGGAAATGTGCCTTTTTATCTACATTATGCACCAACATTCAGTTTATGTTCCCTTCTTTGAAAAAGGTCATCTAGGTTAATAGAGGACAAGTCAACACCCTCTTTGCTTAAAGGTGAAAGGTCAACCACAGTCACAGGAGGTGCAATATGAGAGTCACATATACCTACACTTGTCTCTCTAACGCTCACACACACGCATACGTGCAGCCTTCTAGTGATGGAAATTCTCCCGGCGTGCAGCAGCGGGGCACCTCTCCTGGGGTTGGTAACCATAAACATCTTGTCTGCGCAGAAAAACGAGTTCAGCAAACAGACGACAGCAACATCCAGCACGTCAAACTCAATCTGAGACTCAGTGGTAAGGCGTTCGACACTCGCTTTAGCTCGCAGTAGACATCCATATTGTTAATTGTGTGTGCAAACGGCTTGGCGAGGGATCAATGGCGTCTGTATAGATGCACCAGCAGCAGGCGACGGACGTTCGCGTCGCACCCGACGTGGCGGCGGCCATCTTGTCAGTACTTTCGAGAGATTCTCATCTTCTTCCTCCTCCTCATTTTAAGTGGCGTTTCCACTGGTTTTTCCGACTCTTTTATCTGCCCCGGCTTTTCATTTTCTCCACTCTACACCTCCCCTATCTCGTCCGCCCAAATTTCCCATGTTCTTTCACCTCTGTGCCCGCAACCACCTCCTCATCCATCATCCTTCCCTGCTCCCATCTCCTGGGAGATTTCCCAGTGGGTGTCTCTCCCCCAGCGCCGCGGCACAGCCACGTGAAGCGGGAGAGTGAGTAGTAGAGAGTAAGGAAAGAGAAAGACGAGGAGGCATGCCAGCAGATGTCTAATCAGAGCATCTGCTGGGAAAACACAATATGACGGCACAAAGAAAGGAAGATTACTATTTGACAATGAAAAATTCATCTAATTGATGATCACACACTGAATACATTAGAGTCTTTAATACATGAGCATGGTGCCTGGTTGTAATTAGGATGCACCAAACGCAGGGAAACTTAGCAGTTTTTGATTTTTGCAGGTAATGATGTTTGTAGGAGAGATTACACTTTTCCTGGTATCTACAGTCTGCTGCAGGGGTCTGTAGGGCCACAACACACACCCGGTTATAATTATTAACAAGCCCCTTGACAAGCTTCATCTACTTGACGAGGTGATGCTTAGAACGTGCAGGATGGAAACGTCACATTCACCAGCCACTGGTGTGCACGTATGTTCCTCTGCCCACATATCTAGCATCAAAACAGTTTCCCATTCCTGACCTCCAGTACCGCCACACATGCACAAATGCGCACTTTGACTCGCTTGAGGTGCTTTTTTGAAACTGAATTTGAGCCTCTGCTTCTCTCATGCGATCAGCCCTTGACTCGGTCAGCACATCGGGGCCTGCAGGGCGACCCGATGCCAAACGCTCTGTCTCGCACTATCAAATTAGTGAAATTCTCACACAAACATCCAGATCCCGTCAAACATACGGCGAGCGACTCCAGGCAAACCTAATGTGCTCTGCAGAGAAAGCCAGGAGACTAATTAGTTTTTGTCGTTCTTGAACATTAACATTTTGTGCTTGTTTTACCCACTTTATATATATAATAAAGTGCATAAAGATGCTGCCCTGTGGTCAGTGTGGAGTAATTTGCCAGAGAGGGAACACAGTTAAACTTTACTCTTAAACGTGAAGGCAAAGAAGGGTCAAAAGGTGCATGTAGAAACCACTGAAACACATAGTAACATTTTGGTAAGTTGTTGGATGGTTATTGAAATATCCCACTAAAGTCTATTCAACAGTCAAGTATATGTACAGGTCCTACAGTATTTGAGGATTTAGCTATAAGTGATCATAGCTGCAGTAGTGTGTTGTTGTAATGTAATAATGTATGTGCTATAACACATGTGCCAACAAATCACAACATTAGGACTATTCACTCAAAAAGGAACATTAGAAATATTCTAAAACATGTGATCAAACAGTAATAATAGAATCATTGAGAGCACAATGGCACATAGGACAAAAAGAACAACATTATGTGGGTTACAAAGACAAATCTTTGTCCTGTTAAACTGCTTTCAGATGACTGATGAAGACCGTTTCTCCTAGGGGGATGCTTTTGTTTTGTTTGGGGTTTTTTCCAAATAATGATATAATAAGATAATAATGTACAACCTAAAGCACTCTGATGATGCTGTAATTCCATTTTTTATTGGACGTCTAACTGCTCAATTGACCACGATGCCCTGACCCCGGGCAGTGCTGCAGGAGCGCGAGCCGCCATAATTGGGCGTGTATGTGCTCCATGTGCGGCCAGCATTTATGTATTATGTGTGTTCTTGAATGCCACGGTTTCTATTATGGAGCTAGCTTCGGGGCACATAATAGCCTCTTTTATCAAGAAAGTTCACGTTTCGGGCTGCAGAGCCTGAGCCCTGCAGGCCACTGGAGGCCTGACTCAGATAAAAGGTCAGCAATTTGTGCCGGGATTTAGTAGCTTTATTAAACGGTGGCCCACGTTTCTCCAATTTAAATTATATAAACACAACATTCTCATGAAACTATAAACGATAACAGTGACATAACACAACAAGATCTTGGGAGTCATTAACTGATCTAATGCACATACCTCATTGCCTGCAATAATTGCTTCTTTTTCCACATCAGCCGCTAAACTATCTAGCCTCGGAGAAACAATGCAAATGGTATTGCATTAGGACCCAATGAGAATTAAGAGGCTGCCCATTTCCTCTTCCTGCACAGAAGACGAGATAATCCTATTGTGTGATCTCCATCTCATAGACCCACACTCCTCGGATCCTCCCCTGAGATCCTGTTCATTCTGTGAGAGAGGCTGCTGAACATTGATCCCCACTATCTGCGTCGGGTCAGCCGCACTCAGCACTTTCTTTATGCCAAGAGAGTGGCCAGGCTGCCACGGCTGCTTTTCCCTACTAACCCTGCGTATTCTCTCTCTCTCTCTCTCTGTCCACAGAATGGCGACAGGCAATTGTTGGCGACCCCGGGGTCACCGCCGCCGCGCTGGAAAGATGTCAGATATTTAGATAATATATGGCTTGCAATATGCGACCCTGACATATAAGACGCCCAGAGGCCTTGGTTCATATGGTCCGTGTCAGATGGCTTTACACAAAAGATCAAAGGTGAGTTACGGCGTGTGAATCGATAAGTTCAGAATAAATATATAAATGACAGACTATAAATAACTGATACTTTCTGAGGAAAAAAAAAACCTCAAAGCTAAAAAGATCAACAGCCCTGAACAAGCCCACTTTGACTGGAGACTTATGCTTAGCAGCACCCTGACCTCCATTATGGTAATGTCCTTTCACCGAAAACCTAACTTCCTCTGACAAAACGACAGGATGGCTCACACACGCTCAGGGGTGTGTTCCTCCCCCTGTGAACAAGTATACTGCACAGTGGTTTCAGGCTCGCCAACATGTGCTCAGATGTGACATGTTGCATCCAGTCCTCAACGGAGAGGCAGGGAAGCAGCTTATATCTCTGTGCAGTATGTCTAGAACACAGGTCATTGCTAACGTCGTCTCAGGAGGCCCATAGCATTGCACGGCTGGACAGTCAGATACTATAAATACCCATCGGCATACAATCTTTCCTGTGCATGGGCAGGATCTCCAACTGCAGACTCTGTCTTTGCGGTCGTATTGATTTGCCTTTTAAAAATACATGTGTTCACTTTTCTGGCTGCCATAATATAGGAAACACGATAGTAAGAGAGTGCACTTATTACATTTAAGATTCCCAGAAGTGGGGAGGGCTCGTTCCTAAATGATCACAGAGGAGAAGATTTCAAGAGGTGCTATCAAATTGCTTGTTGCCACAGACGTGACGATCCAGCACCGTAATTTTCCCATTTTCACGACTGACAACAAAACCGAACGGATGGGAGGGGCTGTCACATTTTTCTCAAATCGTATAACCGCTCAAACATGGGGAATAATTAAAACGCTGATCTGTAATGATTCTGCTGAACTGGAAATTCACAGTGTATAATCGCTGGGGACGTGCATGAATATTGACTTTGCAATATGATACTTCCAAAAAAAAAGAATCAGATACACTAACAAAAACAGTATGTTCGTATATCAAATTAAATTGTGTAATTCTTACTGGAGCAATTGCGTAAGGATTCTTCAGATTTCTCTCATCTCAGATAAATCAGGTCTGTTTGACGAATGCAATGTCAGACTCAATGTCACAGTTTTAAAATGAACAGACCCCTCCCCACAAGAGTCTACTGGACTAAATTAACTATATATAGGACTAGTGTGCTTTAATACTATCAATTATTTAATAGCATTATTGTCAAAACACTCTTTAAATATACTGTTACCTATTCTTCCATAAAGGCATCTACTATACTACAAACTGGGTAGCTACTAGTTTAGCCTAGTCTCCCTCCCATCCTGTTTCAGCAACGCTTCCTGTGCTTTGATCCTCTAAGCCTGCAGAGTTACAGTATCAGGCCTCAGTTAGACTAAGACCCACACTCTCACATCCAGAGCCCACCAGTAGACAGAAACCATTCTCCTTCTTTTCCACCTGCACATGTGTGGTTTTAAAGAGCAGATGTACTGTCACGTGCAACGCTTCCCGCTGGCTGCGACGTGTTGTTGCACAGTCAGAGCCCAGCGCCAGATCCTCACCTCTAGGCAGCCCATCAGCCCATTTCTGAAATTCTCCAACTCTCTCAAACCCCTTTTTCCCTTTGCTTCATCATGCCCATCATCCTCATCCTCATCCTCACCACCAGCATCACCCAGCTGCACACCACCAGGGGATGGACTGGGCCTGCTCAATCTACCCATGGCTTCACCGACAGGGGATGAAGGGATAAAGAGCCTCTGCTCAGGGACTGATTACTTACATCTGGCCAGGCTAAATCCCAGCACCCACACACACACACACACACACACACACACACACTTGGCCTGCTGCAAGCTGCAACAAACTCACTGATGCATGTATTGTTTTCTGACATAAGCATGTGGTATGTGGGCTGTGTGCATGATTGCATGTGTGTGTGTGTGTGTGTGTGTGTGTATTCAGCACTTTTCTTGTGCAAGTAAAAGATTATATGGCAATAAACATATAATGAACACATGTAAGGCAAATTGTTAATAGCCTTTCGATTATTGCCTCTTATAAAAATGTCAGTGGCTCCAAAAGCAATATAGTCAGCAGCGCAGCAATAAGTCAGCCCAGGCCAGGCCGAGGTCTGATGCACCTGTGCATACAACACCTCAGACTAATTAATGTGATACGGACAAATAACCGTTTCTCATATCGTAGGAGGTTTATCCCGCAGAGGTCTGTTTCTTTATTGTTCTCTGTAAATATATGATAACTTTATTCAGATGCAGGCATATTGTGCTCTGCGCTCCATTGTTGACTCTTCTCCGATGCCTGGCTGGTAAATACACTATAAGCTATTGTCAGCTGGCTTTTTTCCCCCCTTAGTTATTGAAGATAGAGGCTACAAAACACCTCTGAATGTCACCTAGTACGGAATAAAGCACACATCTTTGAGCATTAAGCAAGATTAGCAGACGCTTATACGAAACAACTGTCGAATACCACAAGACCGGCGGTGACGCCGTGTTACGTTAGACCACAAACTCGTCAAACAACACGAGTCCCCATTGACATCACTATCACGATGAGACATCCCGGCCAGCGGACGCCGGGCTGGCCCACTGACCTCTCGCTTCCAGCTCATCTTTCTCTCCCGGGGAATGGAAAGGAGGAAAAAAACATAACTCTCATAAGAGCATATTAATCCCGTTGGACCGAGCACATGCTGCTGGTGAGGGCTTACCTCTGTCAACAGAGATGTGTGTGTGTGTGTGTGTGTGTGTGTGTGTGTGTGTGCTTGCAATGCTGCACACCTGTATGCAGACTGCTGAATGTGTGCTTGGCAGGAGAACGAGAAGAGATGCTGCGATCTGAGGCACAGCACAGATTACTGCCCAGACTGTTGGATCACATGATTATAAACAGATTACAAACAGGGTGATCTAAAAATCAGATTATAAAACGATGTGGCGCCTTCGTTTCTTCAATTCTCACTGACTTTCCTGGCCTATGCGTTGGCATGGCAACTGTATGATGCAGCAGCTTTATTCCCCTTAATTGCATCGTAGCCTCAGAATCTATAAGGCAAATATTTCAAGTGCAGGGAAAGTGGAGAATGCAAATGTCCAAAGAGCACTTCAACAATGAGAGATATGAATTGGGAAATCGAACTCGGTTCCTTCCAGGAGTGCAAGGAGCCAGAAGAAAAATCGCACATCCAATTACCGCCATCTGCAGGCACCGCGAGAACTGTTCAGAAGATTCAATGATTCGAGGCAGAAAAATCGGTAAAGCGCAAAACCAGTTTAGGTCAGAAACACGTTCTATATGGAAAAGGAAAGAAGAAAAGAGGGAAAAGAGGGAAAGAAGGGAGAGTCAAGGTCGAGCCGCGTCAGGCGACGGATGACATTCGTATCACCGTCACTCGGTTCCATCCGGTACCTGCGGCCGTCAGGACGCGTTCCTCGGTGCCATGATGGCAGGTTACAGCGCAGGAGCGGACGGAGAGGAGCTGTGCGCGACGACACACACACACACACACACACACACACACACACACACACACACACAGTAAACACGCCACAGCAGCACATTCCGTGCGTGTGTTTACCTCGGTGTCGTAGATTTTGGTGATGAGTGAGAACGAGTACTTCCTGGACTCCCGTATGTGCTGGATGGCCAGCTGCACCGCGGGTTCGATCCCCTGGCTGATGCTGCTCATCAGGGCCGACTCGTTCATGGGCATGAGGACCATGATGGGCAGGTTCTCTCCGTCCCTGGAGAACCAGCTGTTGTCCTGTCCGTGCTTGGTGCGGTCGTTGCACACCTTGGCCGCGGCGGGCTGCAGCAGCAGGGCGGAGAGGAGCAGGCATCCCGCCGCGGGGAGCGCCCCCCCCCAGCCGCCGCGCGCCCTCCGGGCTGGGGCCATGCTACCGAAGCGGGGAGACCAAACGAGGAGCCGGCCGAGCCCGCCTCACTGCGCGGGCATCACGGGACGACCAGCCGCCCGTCCAGGAATTCGTCGCAGACAGGAAAGCCGCAGCAGCCCCTGCAGTGGGCAAAAAAAAAAAAAAAAAAGAAAACTCGTCGTGTGG
This sequence comes from Eupleurogrammus muticus, assembly GCA_036785175.1. Classification (NCBI taxonomy): domain Eukaryota; kingdom Metazoa; phylum Chordata; class Actinopteri; order Scombriformes; family Trichiuridae; genus Eupleurogrammus; species Eupleurogrammus muticus. The sequence continues at coordinate 16,714,160 of JAYKQN010000020.1, forward strand.
ATGAGGAGCGAGCGGAGACAATGTTTGCGCTCTGTTACCGAGCCTCCGGGAGAATATTCCAAGGGCGCAGAGATTTCGCGTTGCGGAGGAATAGAAAAAAAAAAAAAAAAAAACCTAGTGCCTCCCGCTGTCCGTCATCCGAGCGATCTCCTCTACAGCTACACCCCCTCTTTTCACCTTTAATTGCGACCACTTATCTCACAAGCACAAGAATGTCCTGAAGGATGCCCCCCCCCCCCCTCCAGAAAAAAAACAATAAGACCAGCGCAGGTGTAGAGAGGAATCAATCACTCTTGCTGACAGTTGGATACGGATTCCGTCCAGCGATGACACCAACCTCCGCGGAGGAGATGTGGAGAGGCGCGTTCTGGACGGTGCCGGGGAAGCGGCGCGCTCATCTCCGACCGACGGTGCGTCAGACTGGAGGCTGGAGCGTCGCTGCCGCTGCTCGCCGCGCGCGCAAGAGGGAGCAGTGGATGTGGAGGAGGAGGGAGGGGGGAGGAGGGGGGAGGGAGGTGGAGGAGGGAGGGAGGAGGGAGGGATACAACAGCAACAAAGGCTGCATCGGCTTTACGCAGGGCAAACTCATCAGCAGCTTGACAGCCCAGGGTGATTTACTGGGCTTTTAATGGTGAGGGAGGCAAACGAGCTTCTCAGACATACATGGAACAGGCCAGTTAAAATAAATACAGCGCTGATAAACATGCAGCAGAGCTTTGTCATGTGGCATGTCAGCATCAATAACCAATACAACGTATATACAGATGTTTGTACTACTATTTGCGGAGGCCCATTAGAAATATCTATCCTCCAGATGGTGAGATTGTTCCCACGGGCGCCAAACCTGCCCAAGCATCCTGGATCAGACATAATAGCTGCCTGTATGCACCATCTCAACAGAATAAAAAGCAAATTCCCACAAGGATCCATAAATAATATTGAAATATTAAAAATCGAGACTCCAGGCGATCGGGGCTTTGAGGGTGAAACTCTGATGAATGATGCCACCGAGCAGCCATATCGCAGAGAATGAGGTTTTAATTGCCTTTTTGCTAATAGGAAGGCATACAGGTTACATGCATGCTATCCCATGTTGCCAGACAAGCCACAGGAGGGCCGTTTATCATATATATTGTAATTTGGCCAACATGAGAATACCAGTTGATCCCAGCAGAATTTCAGCACCAGGACAGAGAAGTGTCAACAGGAAGCTGTTCGCTGTCCGTGGTGCTGAACTGCAGAGGGCAGCCCACTCTGCAGCAACCAAACCCGCCCTGCGCCCACTGACATGTGTACATCAAATATTTGAGCATGCACTTCCTCTGTGCAGGGATACACATACACCAGGATTCCCTTTTTACCCTGCAGCCCCCAAACAAGAAACAAGACAAGCAATTATTGCAATCGTTTGCAGCACAATTCATGGTTAAAAAAAAAAAAAAAAAAGCGTGGGAAGAGAACAGAATATGCTGGCAGGTGGTAACTGTTCTCCAGTTTTGTTGCAAAAACAAAAGGCGATGGAGTATTCATCATCAGAAACAAACCAAAACTGACCTAAACTGTCTTAACAACCAGAGAGCTCCACTTTACATAACATATCTGCTGCTTTCAGGTCAGAGCCACAGACGAAGGATCAGTGCGTTCTGCCTGAAAAGGGGCAAATAACAGGAAGAAATAACTAGTCTGATGGACCTCAGCCCACAGTTTATATCCGTATCTCATCTTTCTATGTGCAATGTCTAGAGTTTGCTTTGCCAATTCACCTGTCCTGTACATTTTTAAGCCTGAAACTTGCCTGTCAGAAACAGGCCTAACAAGCTGTCTCACTTTTGACTCCCCTGCCCGAAGTAAACGTCATTTTTAAAGAGAAACTCTCCATTCGAATTCTGTATGTTAGGACACATTCTGATTCAGCCACTGAGTTTTTGAGTTGTTTAAAGACAACCAGGTCACACATATTCTTAAATATGTCCATAATCTGATAGGTTTAGATTATCTACCATTGTTGACCAGACAAATAGTTGAGTTCTTCTTTCTGTGTCTATCAGTCCGGACACGTCAAGCTCGTCCTCTGTTACCAGCTCTGACTGAAACATTCTGCTGTTGTCTTAAAGATTCCATGTTAGTTGTGCTGCTTTTGTTGCTCAAAGTTAAAGTCCCTGAGCCCGACATCTCGCTGGCCACTGAGCCGTTTTGAACTGAAGCTGCAATCACAAACCTAATTTTAGAAATTGCAAATACAAAACAACAAAAAACACCTCATGTGAGTGAGCGTAAAAAACTGGGATATTGAGTTTTTTTCAATTTGTACCACAATTTGTTACCTCGACGCCACCTCCAGCTGCTGCAGGGAGAGGCTGTCTGAACCACTGCAGGCAGCAGGAGAGGCGTCGTAGCTCCAATCAAAAAAATATATTTTATGCACTTTGTTTCTCCACACAGTCCTACTTTCCCTCTCATCTCTACAGTCATCCTCCTCTTTTCCGTTTTTTTGTTTTTTTTCTGAGTGGTCCAGATGAAGAAGTAGGTCAAGTTGTCGTCCCATCTGTTTGTTTCACACAAGACAACATCCCTCATGCTGAAAACATTCCTCTGGCTCCCAGGCTGCAGCCAGCTAGAAATCAGAGGTGTAGAGCACCAACCGAGCAGGAAGCAAAGTAACTGGGTGGGAACCCTTTTATTTGCACAGAGTATTGAGAACGGTAGCTACAGATACAGCCAGGTGCCATCCATCAGCAGCTCTGCATTGACATTATTTTGCTCCCCCCCCCCCGCCCCAACGTAGAAATACATGTCCAGATGATGATTGTCGCAGACGCCCCAAATGAAAATGTCCATTTCATTTGAGATTATGAATCATTCATTAAGCTTTCAATCACGGCCCTGCAATCTGCCCATCCCCACTAAACGAGATGTCAAGCCAATATATCGCCACTAATTGGAACATACTTGTCTGGTATGAAGGGCACGCTGGGAAATAATTATGCAGATGTTGGTGCTCACAGAATCACAGATGAAATGTTATATTATGACTCGGTGAGGTTGCAGGTAGTGCAAATGTGTTCATTTTACTATATCGAGTTCTTTTTTTTCTTGATGTAAAATGAGCAAAATTGAAGCAATTGTACTATTAAACACTTAACACTTAACATGCAGTACTGAAAAGATTAACAGATGCATCATCCTATTCACACACACACACACACACACACTTGGCTGACATGTCCCTGTTTAAAAGAGATTAATGGGGAGGCCTGAGGACATCCCTCAACAAAACTCTGACAATATGCCACAAGATGCTCCATGAATTTTAAACGCGAGGTATTCAGAGGAGGACGAATGAAAGATTTCCGATGCTCTCACATCTCATAATTCAGATGGCCGCGCTCGATGATGAAATATCCACGCACGTCTCGTTGTGAGGCGTTCACGGAACGAGCGCGTAACTGAAAGGCCTGATGGACGATCAATCAACTTCATGTCGCTTTCATGGCAACTTGTACACAACCACATTCGCGTTAACCACACAATATACTGATACGGAGAGTGTTTGTGCAGGAGAGATGGAAAGATGCATCCATTTCTGCATCTCTGCTGTCACAAATTCACAATTAAGTCAACATGGTTATGTGAATTTCTCCATTCGACATGCTTGAACATAAACTGCAGCAAGAAGAGACTTTACTGCCATCTTCCCCGCATGCACTAGAAGTGAAAAGCCCGACTAGATTCCATTTATCCCAGATCAACACCTTAGTTCAGAGTCATCTCACACATGACTGGCTGCTGAAGCCCGAGCCGAGGACGACGGACTATCTGGAACCGGCACAGGCAGCTCCACCGTACGGCGGGGAACGCTTTATTAGGAATCCCTTAGACGCTTCTCCCCCTTGTTCTCGACACGCTTGCCCTGCCAGTTACAGTGGCGGCTATTTTGAATAATTGGTTTCAGAGGCCCGAGGCACGGTCCCCGCGAATTCCATGCATACCAACAAGTTGGGGCGTGCTGCATGCATGGCGGTGGGGGATGCATGTTTCATGAGCTGGGGGTAACGTGAACACGCCGTGGACTGTCAACGAGGGAATTTCCCTGCAGGATAAAGAAGAGCGATGGCGGAGGTTGTGAAGGGGGGGGGGGGGGCGTCCTAATGACGATTTTGTGTTTTTTCATGAGGAGGCCGACGTACGCTTCATTTCCTGAGATATGCACTGTGACACCAATCCAAGAACTACTGCAAGACGCCAGGGGCCAAATGTGGAAAACACGCAGAGACGCAAAAAGTGTATGTTTGCCAATTATTACACAGGTTTTTCAAATAATATAAAAATCACACACACATATACATATAGCTCATTTACACCTCCCCCTTACAGCTTCTCTCTGGAGCTTTAGAAAGAACGGGTCATGCGTCTGTCTCATTAATATTAATGAGCCTCTGCTCTGATTGGCTGATTTGAATAAGTGTAAATGGCCGACAGGGAGGGCAGTGACTGGATAATATGACACAGTTACTTCAGTGGAACGCACAGCGTCTGAATACATGAGCAGTAGGTTATATGAGAATATTCCACTATTTCTAAGTACAACAGTGGGTTTTTTCGCTACATGCCACTTAACAGCTAAATAAATACTGCCAGAAAGGGGAACTCACCTGGAAATGTGCAAGAAGACGGATGTTTCCATAGAATCACCACCCACTGGCTGGTTTGTGAGTCGTTTCGCGTTCCTTCCCCAGGATCCCAAATATCATTTATTAAATCTCCCTTGTTTTTGGGCTCACCTGCCACACAGGTGTTTTCTCTTCATACGTCTTCACCTGGTGAACACAGGTGTTCCTGATGGTGCTAATGAAGGGCTGAACAGCCTCCATCGTTTGCATCACCTGTGACTATGGTCGTGTTTTACCGTAATGTTAAGAACAGCAGCTCAACTTCATTCTGAGTAACACTATCTGACAACACACATTTATGTGTATGGGATGTCGCCACAACTTATTATTATTTTGAGAGACCTGATAAAAGCTTCTAAAAACTGTATTTTAAAAAGTTTGGACTTCCTATCTTGCCATCTCTGATTTGTCGCTGACCCCTATCAGTACATGTGTAATGCTGTAGTTGGTTCTGTTCATGCTTATGTGACTTATTCCATATTCCCCCTGTCTTTATTCAGGAGTGTGGGCTTTCTAGTTGAGAGCGTGGTTTATTGATTTCCACGTCTTTGCCCTCCCACTTAAGCAGCTCCTGCTTACGTTCAGATTTTCCCAGCTTCTGCTCGCGCTGTTTACTCGCACTCGGATATATTGTTGCTGCTCACAGAGATTTGCTGCTTTCCAGCGTAAATCCTCCTCACACTCGGCCTGTTTCTGCTGCGCAATCTGTCGAAACACTCCAACAGCGTTCTGTCAGATTTACTGTAACCAACCGGCTGCAATTATCCAGAAAGTTACTGTCATTACCAACACATGATATCAACTAGTCATATATTCTAGGTGGATTACAACAATTGTCCATAGAAATTGCACATGAAATAAAAATGGACTTAAATAATAATAAAATGACCAGAAACCAACATGAATAAAAATGTACATTTTTATCTTGGCAAACATGATTTGACAGTATTATGTGATTAACTGTGAAATTAAAAAGGAAAAAAAAATACATATACTGATGTATTTACACTGTTGGGTCCATGTTTTAGCAACGTGTCTGGAAAAAAACAAGCTGTGACTTCATCCCTGTAAACGTTTCAGATGCAAAATGCAAAGATATGATAATTCTTTATTTATCCCACAATGGGAAAGTTAGAACAAAGTGTTTTATTATTTTTTATATATATATATAGTAACTTTATTTTGTGTTTTTTGCCATTTTCAGTGTTTATTTCCTTTGTTACGGTTAAAGGTACAGACCGGTGTTACCCTGCCCACAGACAAACATTAAAACCACAAAATAAAATGAGCTAAAACTGTGATTTCACAGCAGGGTGCAGCCAGGATTTTCCAAGTGCACTATTGTGTCAGCGGGGACAGAAAAAGGAACACTATGTGATTCCCCCGATTGGAAGGCTGCCCTGTGGTGCGCTCTCTAGAAAAGATAATCCCCAACGAGCATGCTATATTTGTCCTGGAGGTTATCACAGCGCTTCTTATTCCATTTCCGAAGCGGAATCATGAATATATACGAAGAGACCGCGTAAAAGTAGGCCACAGCCTTCAAAAGAAAAAAGAAAAAAGAAAAGGGGCTCCGGTTGCGGCTGAGCTGTGGGAGGACACTATTTTGATTACTGTCAAGTCCCAGTAATAGAAAGAACCACGTCTTACATAATCAGCCGTACAGCGAAGGCTCGCTACGTCATCCGCTGCGTCGCCGCTCTGCAGCGGTGTGACGGTTTTAACAGAATCCACACGATTAGAACAGAAACAGTGTGGATGTCAAGCAAATACATATATGTGCAGATAACTACAAAGAACAGTAAGTGTTATTATTCTAAAGGGAATAAAATACTCGACGTCTGCTCTCTCTTATCATCTGGCCTCTATAGATTTCTCAGACGTGCTGAGAGGTGGACGGACAATATGGAGCAGGCAGCGTCACCCCAGGTTCAGAGAGGTCCAGTCTGGAGTCAGAAGTGACAATATGTCGTCTCTGTTTTAGTGGTCGGATGTCATCGGCTTGATAATTAGGGCCCGGGGTGGGAAGAGAACAGGCTAAATGAGCTAGTGGGAGCGCCGGAGTCACGCTATCGCACATTAGCCCCAAACTATTAATAAAAACTGTCAGTCTAATTAGCGGGTATGAAGAGATACATGCACACAACGGCAAGCGCCAGTGTACGGACTCGCACAGACATGCACGCTCGCTGCCGCCCCAATGCAGACTCCTGTGATCGTTGCATGCGCGGACATTCCTCCACACCCCAAATCCTGTACGAAACTGTCACTCAAAGCGATAATAGACTGTTTCAGGGGGAGTGGGAGGGAGAAACCAAACCAAGGGAAGGGAAGGGCAGAGAGTTTGAAAAGGATGGATGTCCTCGCTTCTATCCCCGGGTCGAGTTAATGGCGGCGGTTCATGCGTGGGCACGTGTCGCCCCGCGGAGCACGTGCTCGGACATGGGAGGGGGGGACAGGACGACAGGGAGGCGGGTGCCCGTAAGAGGTTAAAAGCCGTTGGAAGATTTATACGTCGTAGGTTACGAGGTGATAAAGAATACTCAGGCGTGGAGTTTCTACTTCTCTTCATCGTACTAATGGACACTGGAGACGCCCGCGCTTCCTGGGGAATCGTATTGATCAGGGATTTCTCGTGGAAGGCTGATGGCTTCATCCTAATAGAACAATAAGAGTCCATGTATCCAAGAAACATCGTGGGATTCTTGTGATTTATTTAATAATCTGAGATAGTCCCTTACCATCTGGGCTGATCAGTTGTCATCAATACTACACAATAAACACCTTTTTTATGCTGATCTGAGCTCCGTGTTTGCTGATGAGAACATGTATGTGTTCTCATCCCTTTAAAGTACAATAACAAGTCATCGAGTCTCTAATTGAAAATAAAATAAAAAGCATTCATTCTGCATATATAGTATATTATTACAGTATATTATAATACTTGTTTTTATCACTAAATGAGAGGATTTTAATGTTTGTTGGAGTCAATTGTAGATACGCTGGATAGCAATAGTAATAGTACCATATCATATTTGGCACCTTTTACACAAACAGCGTTGCAAATGTAATAATTTTTTAAAAATCAGCATCTAAGAAGTACCTGAAGTTGCACATTAACATAGTTAAAATACTTTGTTGTGCACAGCACCTCAGTAAATGCATTGCAGTAAAACCGTTGCACCGCTGGATTTACTGCATGTAGTATTCATCTTTGGAGAGGAGGTGTTGGTGTTTGCATATTGATGGGGTTGTTTCAGGCCAGTGGAATTACATAGAACACATGTACAGTGATAGCTTTATTTCAATATGAAGTATGCAAACATGTTAGACTATAGAATACATGCAAAATGCATGCGCATCCTCTAAAGTATGCATGAAAAAGGATAAAAATGCATGCAAACATATGAGAACACACAACCCGGCACATGGGTGTACATACTAAGACGCACAAAATTGAATATAATTGGAAAAAGACAAGCATGATTATATAGAAAAAAATTGCATTCGCCTCCTCTAACTTAGCATTGTTTGCATATTATGCAATCAAGATATCACACAAACCATGAAATGAAATTTTCTGACATCAATTATGACTATAAAGCCCCATTTACAGAAATATTTTAACCAAATCCCCCCTGAACAATAACATTCGCACAGCCCAATTTTATAATAGACCGACTGCCGCTGCTCGATCGAATTATTCACGACGGTAAGGGAACATCCAAAAATGTTTTCGCACTCAAATAGCTTAACAAATGAAAGCCATGAAAGATAGATGAGGAAGTCAGCTTCATTCATATTTGATCGCTGGGCTTAAGATGCATTACCCGACCAACACAACAGGCCACGAGATGACAGGCGCGGGAATAATGAGATTGAAGGAGCATCTGTGACGGCAGAGGTGTGTGTGTGTGTGTGTGTGGAATCCAGTGGACACTGGCTTAGAAATGATCAGTGTTCCAATGTGACAGGCAAACAGCTGGGGAACGGGGGAATTTGTGTGTTACTGCAGCGTTACAGATAAAGAAAAAGAAGTTGAAGAAGTTAAAAAAACTATAAAAAATAAAAAAAAATAAAAAAAAAACACACAACACAATGTACAAATTCACAGAATTTGTTGATGAACCACATACACAGTATGCATTATCGACATAGAATGGAGAGAAAATGCTAATAAATAGTAAGAAAAAAGTATGCATAAGCAAGGCATATATACATACATACATGGACGTACATACCTACATACATACACATACACACATATTTGCATATATATATGGACATACATGTCCACACACATACCCACATGTACACATACATAGCCAATGCACACTTAAGGTGCAGGGTGTGTGTGAAGAGAAAAAAAGTGACCAGTGAAAAAGTGACAGTGACTACAGTGAGGGTTATTTGTATGTGTTGTTATAAAGTCTTATTGCTGTCGGGATGAATGATCTGCGAAAGCGCTCCTTCTTGCAGCGAGGGTGTTTGAGTCTCTGGCTGAAGGAGCTGCTAAGAGCACCCACTACCCCATGCAGAGGGTGATGGGGGTTGCATTGAACTGTGTGCAAAAAAAAACATCAAGTCACATGCAAAGTAAGGTTGCATCTGAAATCTTAGGATGCTTAATGTTCTTCTTCTGCAGTTTTTGACCTCCTAATGATTTCTGGGAGGGTTCCGCATGGTTTGCTTGCACACTGCAAAAAAATTGACTGGATGTAGGCCACCTACTAGGCTATTCGAACATTCTAGAGAGCGGTTTTCACAATTTTTTGCCTTACCTACAAAAGGCAGGAGGTCGTCGGTTTCAGAATGTCATGACAAACATTCCCATTCAAGCAGCCGCATACACCTGAGTGTGTCTCTGTGTGTGTGTGTGTGTGTGTGTGTGTGTGTGATGCCCCAGGTGCCCATTTAGCCCCCTCCCTCCCGTTCTGCCAGTCAGCCGGGCATCGGATCAGCCGCTGTGGCCGGATCAATAAGCAGGCAGCCGGACTCTCTTCATTAGGAGTCCCCAGGGCCAGGCCACCTGCCGCCCTGTGGCCGGCTCCTCTGCACCAGGAGCTTCACAGCCCGCCTCCGGACGCCGCCGCCGCTGCTGCATGGATTATGTGTCCAGCGTCTCACTCCCCCCGCATCTTTGGTGAAACAACATATTGTACCTGCCACTGTGTTGATTCCCATCACAAGCTCATTCTGGTGAGGGATGTGCTCGGAGGAGTGCGTCGTAACCATTCTGATTCAGAGATCAAGAAGCAGAAAGAAGCAACGAGGAAAGTGGATATTGAGGGGAAAGGAAGTCTAATGTATGATGTGAAATTATGGTGAGTAACTCAGGCAATTCAAAGGCATTGTAGAGTGAATGGACATGCCTATTTCTATAATAAAAAAGTACAAAAGATGAGAATATAAATATATATACATATATAAAAAGATCAAGTATGTTACTTGGTTGTATATCTACTCTCACTTTTGATAGCTGCTGGATTTTTTTCCACACAAAGAACCTGCCAATGATTGAAAGGGATTGAATTCAATTCATGCGCTATGTATAAGAAATCAAACTGCTCAAGAATAATCACACTTCAGGGCACTTATGCAAAGAGCTGCTGCGGGAAGCGTTTTTTTGGAAGTGACCTGGCGAGGCATGCTGGCACATTCAGCTTCCCCCCCCCCCCCCTTCAGCGTCGCACAAAAAGTCTAATAGCCGTGGTACTTGAGCCTGATGAAAGCGGGGCGATGAAAGCGGGAGTTAGGCGGCGAGAGAGAGCGAGCGTTGGCCCCGCTCGCCGCCTAACTCCTCCACGCGTCTGCGGGCTCATTACCGGTGAGCAGGCTCAATGGGCGCAGGCCTACACACGCGCCGTTTCCAGACCACTACCCACCGAGCGCCGCTCACCTGTCACTTTGTGCTTCTATTATTCAAAGAACTTGGCATTCACCCGGCGCCGTGTGCACACACTCGTAACTCACATTTCCAGGGTGTCGTGTGCATTTGATCAAACGTAGGTTTTCTGCTTCTTTCCATGTGTCATATCAATGCAAGGGCTTTAAAATAATGAGCCGCGATGTGAGTTTAATAACATACTATTATACCGCACTATTCATGAAACCTGTCAAATACACATTGGGATATGATTTGAAAAGGCACACAGAAGTGCCTCTGGACAATGACCCTAACCCAGACGTGGGCAGGCCTGGTCCGTTTGTTCCGACAAAGCAGTTTCACACATGATTGGGCTAATTAGGGTCTTTAGTGAGGGCTCAAATGGTTGATTAGAAGTTTCAGTGTGTGACTGCTTGGCTGGAACAAAACCTGCACCCACAGCGGCTCCCTAGCACCACGGTTCCCTACCCTTGCACTAATCACGCAGCTTAATACGTAGAAACATGGGGACCACTCCATCAGCGTCCTTGAGTGGCCCAGATTAAACATCTATGGAAAGGCCCCCCCAAATCTGTGGCGTGCAAAGCTTGTTGTGTCGAATCCAAGAAGGTGGAAGGCCTTGCAGCCGCTGCCAAAGGTGCTTCAAATAAATCCTGAGCGAAGGGTCGGAATATTTCTATGCAATTTTATTATCCATTGATATTTATTTCTTATTGGAGAAGTTGTGATTTCTTGTAAATACTGTACACTAATAATCACTTAAAAGTATGATGCTTATAAAAGCTAAATAAGGGGCGACTCGGGCCACCTGACCCGATGATTCAGGGGTTGGATCATACTGCTGAGACCCACTTCTCAGTGGGGGGGGGTGAGGTTAGCAACCACAAGCAATTAGCACATCACCCGCCGGTGTGAGTCTCCTGGTCCTCGTCCCTCTGCTGAGAGATTTCCTGGAGCCCTGCGATGTTGAGCCTCATCGATCGGCGCGCTGGAAAGGTCGGTGATTTGGCTTAACGCCGGAAACCCCCGCGCCTTCCCCGGCATTCACTGGAAATCCGCTTCCCAACCGGGACGGCAGCATGTCCCAGAAGAAGAGGTGATGCATGTGAAAAAATAAAGATCCCACTGATTTAGTATTAAAATTCATTGGATTTACGAATTTTATCCCATGTTGGTGCTAGAATAAAAATCAGGGAGGGTCCATAGTCACTAGGATTCATAACCTCAGGACCATAAAGTCCTGTTCCGTTGGTGGTCCCTTGGTAACCATGGGTTACCTAGACACACAACCCTAAGACTGTACTAAATTTCATGGTAACCCATCTATTAGCATTTGGTCTCGACCAAAGTAACAGACCAATCCATGCAATAAGCCATTTAGCTTGTTGTTCCAACGTTTTGACCCGATCTCATGATTAAACACTGATTGAATTGGAAGTACAGCATACTACAAGTGCACCAGAGAACTTAATTAGACTTGATATTTATCCTTCTTGCTGGTCAACACACCACTACTCCAACTCTAAGTCTTAGAGTTTTATCACTACGTCAGAGTCGAGGCTACGCGAGTGGAAGCTTAGCAAAAGGAACTACTACTTACTATTCTACTTAATTCCGAAAAGAAAAACTACATTGACAAAAACCCCCTTGATGTATATATTCATCAACTCTGAATAAGGCGTCAGCTCGATGACTTAGATGATGAATTACGCGCGTGTGCGGCATTAATCTAATTTCTCATTATTCTGAGATTTACACTGCCAGGGTAGTTAGTTGTCCGACTGACCAGGCCCATCGTCGTCATCACATCAGGAATGAATTATGCAGAGGCGGGGAAGGATTTTTTTTTTCCTCCTCCTAGACTTAGCGGCTGCTAAAGAACTCTAAGTGCTGCCTCTCTCTTAAAAAAACATCAGCCACTTCTCAGATGCTTGAGCTCGGAGCTCGACTGCTTCTGCTGATTTTTTTTTTCCTCCTCTCACCAGTTTCTTATCTGCTGCCTCTGCACCACCAGATAAGATTAATAGGCTAGAGTAATTAATTCTTTGGCTGGAGAAATCATCGGAATATGGCGACAGATCTGAACTTGGGTTGTATAGGGCTGTACGGACGGATGTGTACGGCTCACGCTCATGTGTGAATATTGTACACGCGGAAGGCCGTCACAATTAACAGCTGACAGTGCCTCGGCGAAGTGATGAAGTGTTTAATTCACACATGGCTACGCCGGGCCAGCGAGGGATCTGTTCATCTGACCCGCACCGCTACACTCCTTAAGTGAAAACGCCCCTCCAGAGAAAGGCGGAATTCAATTTAATCATACACTGTGAAAATGTCACTGTATTTAGCGCTCAGGAAAATCAGGAGCACAACGAGGTGTAGGACTGGTGTCATGAGACGAAACTCTCAGCCAGGAAGGGAAAAAGTGTTTGATGCTACCAGACCAGGGCCACGATGTTGGAGAAAACCTTTGAGGCCGAACCAGAATCTGCCAAAACTGTAAAGCGGCTTCAAGCCGCTAAGTAGATGTGAACATAAAATAGGTGTCGGAGAGGATTAATAACATTTCAGGACCTGAGGTACACTTGAATGAACTGGACTACGGCTGATTAAATGCCTAAAAGCACAGCATGTGAGGAAAAATAAATCACCCACATCTCATTTTGTCCAAAGGAAATACATAGTACAGTGGATTTCCCTTATGGGGGGGGGCTTTACCAGGCAATCAAGTAATCTGATGAAGTGAAATGAATAGGAGTGGGGGGGAATGTTTTTATCTGGTAGGAACACATTAAGGAGGGGTTCTGTCAGCGTAGGCTGTGTGGAGGAATCCATCCACCGCGCTGTGACTCTTCAGAAGGATACACGATTCCCGCCAAACGTGATCCGCCTCTTTCAACGTCGCACCCGACAGGCAGAGAAAACAGTATGAGAGGATCTGTGAGCAGAGACAGGGACCCCCCCCCCACCCCCACCCCCATGTCATCTGCATTAGACATATGAGCGGCTCATTTTCCGCCATGTCCATTTGCTGCGGTGGAGGACAAAGTGACGGATTCTGGTTTTTAGCCGACAAGTGTGATATACGACGTGACCACAGAAAACGCTCCTCATCGATGAATGCGTCCACGGTCGGCGCCATAAATATCACACACGCGATCTGCTATTTGGAGCAAAAAAAGCAATTAGAGTGCAAACTGATTCAACCTAATTTTGTCATAAAAGCACAGTATCAAAGTGCCTAAAATTTTAAAAGACATCTTAAAGGTCCCATATTGTAGAAAGCAAAATTTAATTACTTTCTGATTATAATAACTTTTAGCTTATTGTCCGATTTTAAATCAGCCAATCAGAGGACAGGCTTATTAATGATAATGAGAATAAGACACAAAATGACCTTAAGCTACAGTATGTTACTATATTTCCAAAAGTCTGACTTGACTCACATAATTAGTCTGTTCATGAGGATTTGTGAGGTCACAGTGACGTTGGATGAGAAGGCCTATCTCGTTCATCCCAAAGTGTGTGTGTGTGTTCTACAGGGTCCAGTCAAGTTCACCCACACCACATTCATATCCCACAGCTAACCATGAACACATTAGCCTGCAATATTACAAAAAGGGGTAACATCATGTTCTCATCCTCAAATGTACGGGGCATAAATAGTGGATTTTTAAATAATATGTGAGTGGAAGCAGTTTTTGTGTCTAATGCCAGGAGGAGGACATTCTGTCTGTTTCAGCATTTACTCTCCTGCTTCCCCTGCCATCTAGATCACAATTAAGCAGGTTGTTTCACTAATTGAAAGAGCATGTTCCATCGTAATACTTCCAAAGTCAATTTCCTGTAATTATAGTGATTCATCCTCCAGGTTTAAAAGAGAAAATATATGTAATATACATATGTGTGTGTTCACAATGTGTTGCAATCTTAACATAAAATGTTCATGAACATCAGGACTGATCATGGTCACGATTATCTTTGCAGCAAGAGACAAGTGATGCATCGTAAAGGCTCAGCCCACTGACGTCATTAGGAAAGCTACGGTCGAATTTACAGCCAACACTGGTGGTAAAAGGACGGGATATGATCTGTCATAACCAGAGTCAAATATCCTCATCTTCTTGTTTTACTATGACGCACTTACAGTCTACTACTCAGCCCAGGAATTGGATCATAAGAATTGTTTTAATGATAGAATAAAAAGTTGACAACTCTTCAGTTACAGCAAGTGTGGCTAGTTTATAAAGTTGGGAATCAAATTGCTATATATAAAAAACAAAAAAAGTGCCTTTCATGCAGAACTGGCTGGTTTCAGACTGTCGAGCGGGTTTATTTTTGTAACTTCTGGGATTGAAATGATTTTTTTTCTTCACTCTCTGCTTCTCCAACAAGACGTTGCAACAGGCCGACTTTACATCCTGGCCCAGTTTACAGGAAAAAGTCGGTGAAGGAAGTTGAGCTGGAGCTGCAGGAACTGGGGCTGCAGCGAATGCTTCAACAGCGGGATCCATATACAGTACCTGCACAAACTGCTGCTAGAGAGAGAGCCCCAGCTGCTGCTGCAGGCGACCAGCTGGGCGGGCGGACGTACAGCTGCAGCCCCCCGCTCAGTCAGACCCGCTGTCCAGGTTCGCTGGTGCAGGCGCTGCAGCAAAGCTTTGGATGCATATCTACTTACTGGTGTACAAGTGTATTTCATTGACATGCATCTACAGAGATTCATATCCATTTTTTTTTGCTGTTGCTGCTGTGTCGCCTTTGATTTTCTTCAAACCCATTAAACCTCTTTCTTTCACAGTTTCTCTTAGAATTCAAAACATTTTCTATAGAGGGGAAGCTCGCAAGGTCAACTGCTGTTCAAGTTTTTTTTTTTTTAATCGCTAGCTGGATAAATTAATTCTCAAAAAAAAAAAAAAAGCTCTGACACAAACTACAGAATGATTAGGTTAGGGCTTTTTTTTTTAACCAATTTACCGGCTGGGTGCTCGTAGGAGGGCATGATCCACCTAATCAGATGGCAGTCGGTGGTGGTGCATATTACAAATGCAACGCTGTCTCTGTATCTAGGCCTCACATGTTTACTGCACCGTCTGGAGAGTCCCTCCTGAAAGTAAAAGTGTGTCATCTAATGTATGCAGCCAACAGCCACTGTTCCTGAGCTGTTCTGGGTATTGGGGATTACACTAAACTAAACCGACACGCAGTGTGGAAATGGCCTCCTATCTGTGTGTGTGTGTGTGTGTGTGTGTGTGTTGCTCCTCCTATGGTTCCTCTCGCTCCCTGACAACTGAAGCTCGAGCATCTCCAAAGACTTGCACCGTGGGGAGCCTTGTTTTGCATTATCATTAAAGACACATATGGGGTGTGCTGCATGTGTGCCGCGGCACATCAAAAACGAGGCCCGTACGCTGTGTGCAGAGATTGCAGCGACACACGCCGTCTATTCTGTATTTATTTTTTTATTTATTTCTTTTTAAAGTGCTCTCGCTACTACCGCACCGCACATTTCACGAGGATGCACCCCGAAAGATTAGGATGAGACAGCGCCGAGGACGGCAGACGCACAGCCGTGTGCGGCGTTTCTTATTTTCCTAGGAAGATAGTTGAGTTCTCCCCCCCCATCAGAGCATGTCAGCAAGAAGTAAACCACCACGTGTTCAGCCTGGCAGCCTGTGACTTGACCTTTTTTTTTTTTATCTCAATGAAAAAGCAATACAAGTTCACATCATTTTAATGCTGCTGTTACAAATCACATGTGCCGTATCAAATGAAACCAACAGAAGAGCATCAGTATGTAGCTGAGGCTGCAGGGGCAGCGCCTCAACACCAGCGGAGACACAGCTCGACGTTCCACCGGCAGCTGCTGATCAACCCCATCAGATACGGTGGGAGAACCGTCTCCCTCCATCTCCTCTCATTACCCTGCGAGCATCTTGATTCACGTCTCCATCACGGTTAAATGGGGATGATGGTCTGTTTGTGTCATCATGGACGCGGCGACGTCTCCGCTTAATGGATCCACGACGGCACAATTTTCTTTATAAATGAAGCCCACCATTAGTGCTTTTGATGTTTGCACACATTTAGACAGCATAAAGAGCAAGAACAGCAATAACCTGACATTATGTTTTGTTGTCTTATTTTGGGTTTCATTTGACAATAACTAAACAGGCACATTGACATCAGATACGATTAATTTATTAGGACAAACAAAATACAAAAACAATGTGCATTGTATCCTTCATTTTCCTATAACAACATAAGGCCTCAGGGTTACTGACAGCATTAATACACCAGACGTGGTGTTGGATTCCAGCGTTATTATTATTATTATTATTATTATTAGTGCATGGCTGCCTCTTAAAATTATTGCAATATCCACGCTAAAAAACAGAATGTTGCATGGCGTTGTAAAACAGCGCTGCATGGTCCATTAGGGTTGGGTGGAAGTACAAATCAGCCCCTTTAAAAACGTTTAAGTGTGACAACAGATCTCCAGAATATCGCTACTGTTTACGAGACAGGTTTGGTGGATGCAATAGCGTTATATGACCTGCCAGAAAGATATGACCCCAACTGGCGAATATCAATTTTAGTGCGGCGGCGTGCACCATATCAAATTAGCATAGAATATAACAGCACCATAAAGGGGGGAAATGACTATCTAGGACATGTCTGGAATAACAGATGGCCACAATAAATAAGCCTTTTGTAATAAGATGGAATATTTATTCTGAACTCACAGGCTAACATGAACTGATAAAAATGGTAAAGCTGTCACTTCTTAAGTGTTCAATAAATAAAGCATGAGTACTGTATTAAGGGGCCAATTTCACCTGTTCCAAAGCAACTTTCCCCAGGTCTTAAATCCACTGGAAACTCCTAGCCAAGGTAACTTTGCAGGATTAGTGTAGGAAAACTGCTTCAAACAGTTTCATGTTAATGAAATCTCAAATCACCTGTTGTCCACCCTACTCTACAGGCCCCTCATTGCCTCACCCCCCCCCCCTCTTTTTATGGTGCTTACCAAAATCTTACTTCTGGTTATCTGGTCCATTTCAATTTTTATGCAATGCTGGTAGTTACATAGTGCAACTACCGATTGTCGATATATCGCCATATTGTTTGATTTCACTTCTTCACAGTGAAGTGGAGTGTAAACTTCACAGCTTTACTTACTCTACAATAAAAATTGATGTGTGGTAATATCAAAATACATGAAGAATCTGGAACAAACTGCAGGTTTGTAGCACATCAGTTCATTTAAATCTGAGAATATAACAAATAACTGGTACAAAAATACAATTACAAGGTTGTGATTTAATTTTCCTTTTTGTTAATCCTAAATTGCCCCCCTCTCACAGCCTACCACTGGGCTATGCTATTGTATGTCACAATATTAGATTTGGGGTATCAGCCCAAACCAAGTTCTATTTTCCAATGTGCTGTAGGAGTGTAGATGTAAAGTAAGAACATCTTCGTCCCTGTGGGCTTCAGCTATGCAAATAATGTCACCTCAACACGCTGCTGTAGATTCATTATATTTGGCAGGATTCTATTTAACGCCCCGTTGTGGTTCTGGCAAACTCCAAACTCCATTCATCTTATTATCTTATGGTGACTGTGAGTATACATTCTGAATCAATAATAAAAATCTATTTTGCTCCCAACATCAATTCCTAAAAAAAAAAAAAAAAAAAGAGGCTCCCTTAAGACTTATGGGCCAACACAGCCTGCAAAGGTTAAGAGTGAGGTCACAAATTGCCTCAATCAGTCTCCTCCATTATCTTCGTCTGCTGCCAGGAACTTCGCTCCGATGACTTCTGTCCATAAATCAAACTTCAAGCACACAAGTATACAAGTGCTCATCGAAGGGGGATTTGGCTGGCAAAAGATAAAAACCTTGGCTGCGCACCTCTGACACAGAGAGGGAGAGGTGGTGGCGATAAAGAATCTGGGAGAGGACCAGGAAATCAATCAGGCAGCCATCTGGTATTCCCGAGCACTCTGGAGACACAGGCGACTCCTCCTGTCTCCTGGGCCCTGTGCGAGGCCTCGGCGGCAGACACACGAGTGACCACAGCCCAGTACAGGAGATCCGTCAGCTTCTCTGAAAACAGGGACGTGTACGAAGCAGCACAACCCACCGGAGTAACACACACCCAGGGGAACGCCTCCTCGCTGGGGTGTGTTCTCAGCAGGGCAGCACACATCCAGTAAGGTGTGCAGACATGTTGTCAGAACGCTGCTCTCGTTCCGTGACAAAATATACATTTAGTACAAGTGCGTTTCCTGAGGGGGAATCCTAAAATAGAATTGGGTTCAGGCACTTTATGTGGGCTCCAAACGGACAGGTAAGATGCAGAAGACGACCCAATTCAAACCCGATGAGGTTCAGTGTTTCTGCGTTTGCATTTACCAGCAATAAATTTGTAAGTGGTCCCCCAATGACAAAGCAATGAAATAACACATAATTTAAAACAAACATGAAAATATGGCTATGATTTAGTCTTGTGAAGTCGCATAACATGTATAGGGCACAAAACAGTCACAATTACCCAGTGAAACTGTAGAAAAAAATAGAAATATGATTTTCACCACAGTTAAATTTGCATTGGAAAGTGATTTCAGTCAGAACAGACCGGAAGAAGACTGGAGTTTCTCCTGTTATCAGTAGTTAGGTGTTTAGGTTGAAGAGGTACTAGGTACTTGCATAATGCCTGTGATCCCAGGCTTTTTTTCTAAGCCACTGGTGTGTAAGAGCAGCAAGCACTTCACATGTCCTGAAAGGTTCGTTACAAAATACCGTCACATTGGTCCCATTTCCTCTTGACAAATATAGAACACAGTGATGAGAGCAGGATGTGCAGAGGAGTGATGGCCCCCTCTACAGGAGAGGAGGAAAACATCAGGAAATGCTTCCTCATGTGTCTCATGAAAATGCCGGCCGCTAGCTCACAAGGCTGCGGATTTATCCACAGAAGTAGAAAGCATTTGTTGTCGTTCAGACAGATGCCCAGCACGAGATATCACCCGTAGTAAAGGGAGTAAAAACTAAGTAAAAATCCAGCATGTCTTCTCAAGCTTTCCCTTGATTAGGGGAAGAAAATAACAACTATTCCAGCAGGCTCCTGTCTCCCAGCAACAGCATCCGAGAAAAAGAGCTGTATATAGTCGCACCAATTTACTTATTGGTCTGTTAGATCCAGCGGACACAAAAATGTGCAAAGTCGATGTTTGGAGCCGCATCGTCCTTTTGGCTCCTTTTAAGGATAAAGGGGGCAAGGCAAACTCACCCCAAAAAATAAATTAGTTCAATCCGGCCCCGTCGCTCCTACAGGATACAGGCCCCCTGACTTCAAAATATATTTAAATAAATATGCCGATACTATTGCATTCTCTCCTCAAAGAACCACTTCTGGCGGAGCGTGTTGGAGCAGGGTTGGAGAGACGGGGCCGGGGTCCCGTTGTCGGTCTTATCCACGGCTTCCACACACTTCTGGCTCATCACGTGCTGCAAGGTGCCATCCTAAAAACACCGGATGTAGTGTGAAAAATGAAAAAGAAATATATTGCAGTATGACAAGGTTTCCCTTAATAATGGCACAAATAGTTTCTGGTTGGATGTTGATTGAAGACACACTGCAAACGTTGAATTGGTTTATTCAACTGGCAGAAATTGTATTCTTATTTCAAGTTTTTTTCCCAATTTGGGTCAATTTGGTCTCGTTTTAAGAAAACAAGACTTTTTTTTTTTTCAAAATTTGAACAAAATAAAGAAAAAAATGAAAGAAAGCTAAATTACCTGTGAAGGGGAAAAAGAAAATTTCTGAAGATTTGAGTTGTTTGCAATGCAAAAATAACTTCATTACCTCTCGGAGGACAAATTTATGGTCCTCTGGTATAGGCTGGCCTCGCTTTCTGCACAGCTGGACAGTCAGGTACGTGCTGATGTTGTCGCCCACCACGCATCCGGCCGGCTCCCTCGTGTTGTAGCGGATCTCACCTTCCGAGGAGTATTCAAAGAACTGTGGGCGGAGTTTTGGTTGCCATCAAAATCATTTTTTAACCCCAAATTCAACACAAATAATGGAAACACAACCTGCATTTAATAGATGCAAAATTTCAGTCCATAAAGGATCTGAAGGAAGGAGACCGAGCTACTATCAGGGCATCTGTGCATACATATGCATCAGGGCATATATGGAAAACAAAAAGGAGAAGATGGAGTATGCAGCAAAAGGCAAGTGCACACTGTGTATAGACACACACACACACACACACACACACACACACGGCTGTGTGCTATGAAACAGAAAGTGAAAGTGTGATTGTGCCCCCATGCAGCAGACAGGAGGGGCACTGCAGAGCCCTCTTCCAACAGAGACAACATCGGTGTGTGTCCACAGAGGGCGGCTGGAATAACAATGGTAAATTTCACACCGCCTTCAAGACTACCCCAGAGGATAACAGGGTTGTGAGATGTGCTCTCCTTTGTCTGAATCAACAGAGCAAATATAAGTATTTTTTCAATCCCGGCGTATGCATGTGGGCCTATTATTCCCAGATTTGTGAAAGTGCAACTACAAACGCCTGCGGCCGGTTGTAAAGCTAGAATTATTTATGACCATGATTTCTGCTGTCTTGGACAAACGGAAAACAGGGAGGTCACGGATGATAGAAGAGAAGAGAAGGTTTTAAGGTTAATGCAATATGAGATGGCTGGGAGAATAGGATGAGTGGAGAAGGGAAGGAAAGAGGAGATGACGAGTAAAAAGTGAGAAATATGAAGAGAGCAAAACTAAGTACATTTATGTAAATATTGTACTAGAATGCATTAATATTAACAATCTAATATCATCATATATAATTAAGCATCAGAATTATTTATGTTTTTTTTTACATTGCTGTATTGATATTTTTACTTAAGTAAATTCTTCCACAACTGAGGTACAGATTAATGAACCATTTTAAATTTATGTCTAAGTTAATATAAAAGTACCATCTGCGGTGTGTTGGCAGTCAATGGAGATGCATCAATCAATTATATCCCAACGTGAAGACTAATAAGACGGCTTGAATTTCTTAATGTTTAAGAGTTTGATGGTGTAAAGGACTAATGTCTGTATCAGTACCTGGTTCTGACCCATCCCGTGGCATGGGTAGAGGATGACTCTTTGGCCCACCACCATGTGTTCATCTGCAGGGTTGTAGTCAAAACAGTAGTTGGTTTTGCCCCGGTTTTTCAGCTGTAATGAGCAGAAAGCACACACACTGACTTTTCTTTTCATTCATTCATTTAAATACCACTAACAGGAAAAAGTAATGCCAATGATGTCACTTTTTACTTTTGACATCTCTTGTATGCACTGCTCATTCTGATGAGGTACAATTGATAAAAGCACTCAGTCGTGTTCTCACCATTCCAAACCTGCCTGGACGATCCTCTGGGACGTGAAGATCGGGGTAAATGTTATCCAGGTACCACCTGAAGTTCTTACAGCCCAGCTTCTCTCTAAGCTTCTTCCTCTCCGACACGTCGCCGAACGCCTCCTGGAAACAAAAAAGTATAAAAGATAGTTCCACCTTGTTATTTAAGCGTCACCTTACTTCACTAATGCAAATCTGTGACAACGGGAGGATATACAGCAATGCTATACAGATGGTACAGGATCAATCAGTAAAACTTTGTAAGTGTATGCTACTGATGCATCACAGCTGCACTGTCAGAGGATCCATTCATAGCATCACTCTGTGCTCAATTGATGTACAATAGCACCATCTATAGTTGTTGAATAACTCTACACAATCACTGTCCATCAGCACATCTCAGACAAACAACAGGAAGCACCCCTTATTTACCATGTTGCCACCAATTCAAGGAAAAACACAGCCTTATCATAAAAAACAACTTACAAGTTATACAAAACAAAATTGCAAAATTGATCTTTAAAATAGGAAACATAAAACTTCCAAAAAGTAAAGTTTTGCCTCAATTCTCAACAATAGGGTTACACACACACACACACAAACACACGTAAACTCCATTAATCATAGGGGAGTGGAGTGTGTTCCTGTGCATGGGAGCCGACAGTCACCACTTTGATTAGCCAGTGAGCATATGTTCCATCTACTCCGCTGGAGGAAGGGTGCAGCACTGCTGCCGGATGATGGATGTTGGTGGTTTGCCCAAACAGCTTTAATTGGCCCCTCATCAATTTATTTTGCTCAAGAGAGAAAGAGAGTTCCCTAAAGGAGGCAAGTCCTTTATCAATGGGAAGGACCATTAAGGACCATTAGAGGACAACGAGGGTCAGTGTGGACCGCTACAGTGTACGAAGCTGTGTGGAAATTCTGTGTGGAAGTCTGCAAACAACCAGAGGCTAATCTGCTGTGGAGCAGACACAAAACAGCAGCAGCAATTTACTCAAGATACAAGTTGCTAGGCTTGAATTGTCATTTATTTTAATTTATTTTTAACGGTATGATGTAAGTTTCTGTGATGCTTGTGCACTTAAACTTGATTTAAAGACAAATCGTAACAGAAAAATCACAATTCAATTTTTCTTAAAGTCTTCCACCCTACAAGTTCCATTTAGAGGCCATTATTTTTAGGTTTCACACTGCCTTAATACTAATTAACTTCACATTGATTAAAGGGAAAGTTTTATTTTAGTAACCAAGCAAATTCAATATACAAGACTGTATGTAACCCTCAATGTATGCATGTCTGAATTGTTGGTGTAGAACAAGGTTTCAACAAAAAGGTGGAGACGCAGCTTTGTGATAAGCTATCAGTTGATCAACTGATCCTGCAGAATGTGTGTGTGGGTCAAGCCAATCGAGGAAAGTCTGCAAAAAACATCTTGATGCGCGTGTATGTGCACATTTCTGCCTCTGACGAGCGCTGGAGTTCAGAGGCTTTGGTGTACTGGGTTTGTTATGCCACTGTGAGGTTGGCAAGGCTACCTCCTCTCAGGGAGATGAGCGCCACCTGATCTGTGTTTAGAGAGCTTCTCCACTTAACTACACCGTCACACACTGGCGAGGCCCCTCCCACACACACACACACAAGGCCAGGGCACCATGCAGGTTGGCACCGCCGTCCCCTGTCAAAGTACAGGTGGGCGACACCCATTAGCACAGAGCAACACGGACAGGTGGTAATCACACACCGGAACGCCCTGACACCCCTGTCACCTTGGGTGTCTACCGCTCATGTATCCCAACTGTCACTTAATCAGGGAAGCTCTTACACCACAGTGGGAGGTCAGTCTGTGTGTGTGTGTGTGTGTGTGTGTGTGCAGTTTGTAAAAAAAGAGAGCATCGTACAGGTGGTTTTGTGCAGGACTGAGAGTGTGTTTTCTAGTAAAAATGAAATGAGTAATTAAATAGTTGTGTGATGAGTGCAGCTGCCTTCACAATACTAATAAAAGGAAACAAACCATTAACGTTGCGTTTAATTTCGTTAAAGCACATGCGCGCGCACACACACACACGCACCATCTGTATACACTCACCAGTCGTGCGTGGGGGTTTCGATGGTAGTAGATCTCCTTGTATTCATCCATCCAGACTTCGGCAGCCCTCACGCTGTTTGACAGAGCCTTGCTCCGGGAGTAAGGGGCTTTTTTAGGGAACACATGTCCCACATGGGAACACGGGTGGATCTCCAGGCTGCCCCCGCACTGCCATATCTGACAAAACATCAACACCGCCGCCACCGCCACGAGGATTTGGTTAGCCTCTCAGCCATGACTCAATCAAGCAGCACAAAGTGAAACCTTGTTGTGGAGATTGCTCCAGACCAGAAAAGCTGTTTTGTTGATGATAGGAAATACTTAAGGTTTCTTCCAGTGGGGAAATAGAGGGTTATTGGAGGAAAGGGATGTTCAATTTCTTTAATTAGGCTGCAATTAAAGAATTAGGCTCTGTGGCCTACTCACAGTAGTTGCTTATTAATAATTCTTTCAGTATGATTTCACAAGGATGAGCTCAGTAAATAAAAACCAGAACTAATCGTCTTTTAATGTTGAGAGCAGATGCATGTCATTATGTACATGAAGACTCACAGACATCATTTCTTACCCTGAAAGAGAATTCCAGATTCTCTCCCCCCCACACCTCCATCCCTGTGTCATACGTCCCCAAGTAATGGAAATAGTTCTTGCTCACAGCAAACAGACCACCTGCCATAGTAGGAGATCTGTAGGGGGACACGAAATGAAGCTCATTCATCTCCATTTATACTCAATCAACCTTTATATCTCCCATGTGATCACAGTGTAATACAATACAAAGCCAGCAAACAATTCATTCAGCGGATGGCCTTTTCCTTACCTGATCACATCGGTGGGTGAATGGCGGCGTTTCTGCTCGTAATTCGGGGCAGTGTGCCAGGTAAAGACCAAACGCCAATCAAACCCGCCGATCTGAGGTTCGCCAGAATTGCCCAAATACTGGAAGGTGTTCCAGTCTATCACGTCGATGACGGG
Organism: Eupleurogrammus muticus; assembly: GCA_036785175.1. NCBI lineage: Eukaryota > Metazoa > Chordata > Actinopteri > Scombriformes > Trichiuridae > Eupleurogrammus > Eupleurogrammus muticus. Next base: position 16,739,215 of record JAYKQN010000020.1, read on the forward strand.
GCAAACCACGGCTGACGGCTGCTCTTTGATCCTGGCGGAGGAGGGAGAGAAGTCACAGCTGCACACAGGACGCCTTTAAACTGGGCTCAGACTAAAAGGAGCTTGTGAAATCCGCTTGGATCACATACACACATAAGGAGAATCTTCACAGATGTTGCTCTCCCTAATCTCAAACATGCACACGCTACAAGATTTGAACACAAGGGAGCATCACACACTACAGGATATTATTGAGATTATCGTGCCTGAGGGAGCAATGCACCTGGTGATCTCATGGGAAAGCGGATATAAAAAACCAGACTAACATGGTGCAACAACTTGCTTCAGTAAAGCTTTGCAGTGAGTAAAAAAACAAACAAAAGCAGAAGACTAAACCAGTCTGAAAGTATGGATGTTTGGGAAAATTTGATCAGCAAGGGCTGTCTGCTTCTCTAGCTGTATTTTGTTGGCACTACCCATCTCAGAAAGTTGTGACGCAACATCTAGATTTTAAACCCTAAACATCAGAGTGGCACCAATAAACTAATTGAGAACACTTGCATTTGGAGTTTTAAAATTCAGGGAACTTTAATTTTGTTGGTCTGGAACCAAGTTGCTGCTGCTGTGTGTTTGGGGTTCGTCTTGTTGAAACGCACATTTCAAGGGCATTCCCTCTGCAGCATTAGCAATATGACCTCTTCAAGTATTTTGATATAGGAAAGCTGATCCATGATCCCTTGTATATGATAAGCAGGCCGACACCATAGTAAGAGAAACGTCTCCATATATCATGATGCTTGCAGCCCCATGCTTCACTGTTTACAAAGTAAACTGTGTCTTAAATTCAGTGTTTGGTGCTTGTCTGACAAACTGGACCAAAAAATTGTAAATTGTACCATCATTAGCATATAGACATGGATCATGGATCAGTTTGCCTACATCTAAATACTTGGAGAGGTCATGTTGCCTTATGCTGAAGAGGAAATGCCCTTGGAATGTGTGTTTCAACAAGAACTACACTAGCAGCATCTTGGTCTCAGCCCAATGGGATGATGTCAAAAATGCAGTTTGTGAGTTTCTGAAGCAAAACCGAGAGGCTGAAACGCCTGTTCACAGGAGTCAGACGTTGGTCGACTCCATGCAAGACAGATGTGAATCAATTCTCAGAAACTGTGGTGATACAACTAAATATTACTTCAGTGATTCATGAGAATGCTAAACACTGAATATTTTTCAGTAATTACAGTAAATATCTGAGTTTGTAAAGAAAAACACAGACATTTATTTTTCTTTGAAAAGCCTAACATTCATTTTTCTTCATTTTCTGTAAAGTCATTCAAATTTTGACACATTCTTCCACACATTTTGATATAGGATAAATATAATGCAGTGTTCCCATTGCATCAAAATAGAAAGCCGCATGTGCCAAATCTTACACATGCACTTTTATAAACTCTTAGCAGTCTATTACCAAATATTATAATATGTATTAACATTAAAAAATATTTCTTCAGTTGCAGGACCAGATTGCTTTTTTGGAGGGGTGTATCTGGCCTGAATGGGCCTTACAATCCTGTAGTCTGAGATAAACGTTCCTGCTGATAGTCGTCTAACCTGTGAAGCAGGGGCTCCAACCAGCCCTCGTGACACTCGCAGTGACAGTCCAGGAAGGTGAGCACGTCGCCCGTGGTGATAGACGCCCCCAGCAGCCGGGCACGCACCAGCCCCTCCCTCTTGGTGGCCCGGATCAGACGCACCTTCCTCAAGCCCGACAGGTACTTATCCAACGGCTCCTTCAGGTGAGCTTCAGGAAATTAAACAAACCAAAGATAACACATCAGAAAATACACACAATGTGTGTACATGTGTGTGTGCTTAGGCCGTGTTTGAATTGAATGCAGCTTTGAACACGATATGAACAAATAGAACAAGGACGACAGAACGACGTCGGCATCTGGTAATGCTGATAAAGACAGAGAGGGAAAGCATTTTTTTTTCCTTCTTCTTTCAGGGAAATCAGTCACCAAGTGTCTTGTCTCAGCATGATGCAGCAGAAATTAAAAGGGGGGCCAGCACAGCCGAGACGGTTTTTGATCATACTGGGTTGATTTATGGGATGTGAGTAAACACATTTGTAGTTTACTAAACTCTTACATTAGCTATTAGTCTGTTTCATTGTTTTCTTAATTTTTCCAATGAGAAAGCAGTTTTCACCCTCTCTACATTTCCCTCCTGACGCATTATATCAAATAATTGGAAACATCATTCAGAGGCAGGCATTGCTTCATTTCCAGCATTGGCAGCCAAGGAGATTCAGAGCCACTCCCTTTAAAGTGTCGTAGCTCCTTATCCAACGTCTGGGTACAGGCTCAGAGAGTGACATTAAGCTCCAACACCCTGATTCCTTAATGATTAATCCCTCTTTAGTGAACGTGTGACTAACCACAAAGTCCAACGAGCTCGATCAAGTGCAGCGTGCCTGTCTGAATTAGCATACTACTGTATTATTTACAAGATATTCTGCATGTTGAGGAATTCGCATTGGAGGTGAAAAATGGCCCAGACACGCGACACTGATAACTGTCAGACTTATCTGGATGTGTCTAAGATTACCCCCACTACTTCAATCTGGATCTTCGTTTCACCGCATGTCAACACACTCCTGTATCTGTTGCCAGTTTGTCCTCCTCCACCGCGCTAGTGACTGACACCTGTGTGTGTGTGCGTCTCCTTGTGTGAGTCCCCCTACAACAACGCTCGTCTTTTGTAACGGTCGGCCTGCCAGCCTCGTCCGGAGGCGTGCGCCCGTTACCTCGGTCGCTGTAGTCGTCCACCAGCACCACCTCTTTCAGCAGGATGTCGGGGGACGTCTCCAGCACGCTGTGGACCGTCCTCAGCAGGGTGGACCAGGCCTCGTTGTAGAAAGCGATCACCACGGAGGTCGTCGGCAGGGACCGGTAGTCGTACTTCAGCGTTCTGCATCTGCATTTTAAAATAGAATTTTACTTGGCGGGAAAAGGGGAGGCAAGGTGACTGAATAAAGGTCATTTATTACAGAAAAAAGGGATTTTAATTGCTTTTTGATTATAAAGTTGGTGTCACTATATCAACTAATAGAAGTTGGAAAGAGGAGATTTAAAACCATACTGAGATTATTTGGGATTCTTTAAATCAAACTTTTTCACATCAAGCATTTAAGACTACAGACCCCATTTCATAATGTTTGCGCTTTAAGATGTTTTACAAAAAAAAAAGTCTTGGAAACCCAAGGTCAAAAAAATGGAGGACTGAAAGTGCCATGAATAAATAAATAAATAAATAATGACTCAGTGCATAAATAAATATATTTATATGTAATATTTTTTACATTTGATTGTATTTGTTATTTTTAAATGCATTTATCTTTTATTTTACTCCCCCTATAACTATGGAAAATCAAATTTGAAATTAAATTTCATTCATGTGCAATGGGAATAAATACTACTGAATTAAATAAACGTATTTATTTTAAATTATGGCAGTCCTCTATAGAAATACAAGTACTACAATCTGTCATTGTGGAATTTAGTAAAAATAACTTATTCTACTACGGCTTTAAACCACAATCTGTATCCTGTTCAGTATTTCCCAACTGTAAATGAAACACAGTCAAATACATATATACAATATTTGACCTTTAAGACACACTACATAGTTTTACTCTCTCAAAAACATGATATCAGCTACTTTTATATTTTAGCTGGATGCATACATAAAATATGCAAATGAGCCTGTACGAGTGAGTTTGCTAAAGTTGAGTCCACGACGCGGTGACTTACAGCGGGTTCCACCTCTCCGGCAGCCTGCGGTGCAGTGACACCTTATCGCTCACGTAGATGTTGATCTGATGCTTTTTGAGGCTTTCCTCCTCTTTCAGCTTCTCCTCGCCTTTCAGATTCAGTTTGACAGCCCTCCCCATCTCGCCCAGGCCATTTAAATCCAGCGGAGGCTTCTCGTACACGGGCTTCCTCAGCAGCTCGTCGGCCGCCCCTCTCCCCGCCGAGGCCTCGCGGCGGCTCGCCTCGCCGACGTCCGCGGCGCCGTGTCGCGCGAACAGGACGTAGCCCGCCACAGTGGCCCCGAGCACGGCCAGGAGCAGCACTCTGGGCCGGCTCCTTCGTCCGAACAGTGCCATGGTGTCGCTTCCTTCCTCTGTGCAGAGCCGTGGAGAGGTCTCATGCCCCGGGACTGGAGCTGGGGGGTGGAGGAGGAGGTGGAGGAGGAGGAGGGAGGGGAGGGCGAGAAAGTGAACAAAGTTTGCCCGGGTTCCGTGCTCACCACCTCGGCTTTAACGTTGCATTCCTCGCAGGAGTTTGCGCGACTTTTCGCTCACTTTGAGGCATTTCCAACGGTCAAAGCAACTGTTGCCGAGTGCGGTTAAGTGTTTATCTCAGCGGGCACTCCTCCTCCTCCTCCTCTCTTGAACTCCTTAGACGAGGTGTGACAGGATTAACAAACACGGATTATTGTCTCCCCAGATTAGCTAGTTTACCTTGACCTACCTGTGGGCTCAGACAATGCAGATATAGGTCAAATCAAAAGCCGTGTCCACCCTTTCGTTTCCTTGTTTCCGCAAAAATAAGCCGGGACACATGCCGGCTGGTCGTCGACATTAAATAAATGAGTACATAAAAAGTGGAAAAACTTGACTACGGTTCTTAAGAGGAAAAACAGGCTAAAACTTTGTTCCTCCGGTGGCTACGTGAATTTGATTTTGGAGAAGTTCGAAACCGGCGTGAAAGTTACGCCGAGCGAGTAGCGACGCTTCCGGTTGAGTTTCAAAGTAAAACTTTCGCCGCGTGTCCGAAAGCCACAATATATCATTTTCCGATTTAAATTTCTACAAATTATTTGTGTTAATTGCTGTGTCCTTACCTCAAAATGAATTTAGGCTTTATATTCATATATATTTTTACATTTTTTTTAATTTAAGATCCTATAAAAAATACCCCCTTTGCACTTTTACAGTGAAAATATACGTTCTTCCTGCTTAGGGCGCATTAAAAAGTGGTAGGGATATTCATAATTCTATATTATAATATTATTATACGCTATATTATCTCTTACATAAAACAGTCAGTGTAAACTTTAGTCATAAAAGTCAATTTCCATCCCATATAATGAAATAATTCAATAATGAATGATTTGGCTCTAGACATATACTGTATTTTGTCTGCATGGTTGTGACATTGTAGGTGTCTGACATGATTAGTTTAATTGATGAGAAATATAGGGTTGTAATCTTATTATTCAATCACTCACTAATCGTTAATAGGCTTTCTAATTGATTAGGAAATTGATTACTATAATTTTCCCTTATCTCAAAAAACAATTGTTTAACCAGAAGCGCGTTTATATTATGTTTCTGTAACTTGACGGAGTTCAACGCCATCTGACCCACTGCAATTAAATCAATTCAATAAACGGAGACACGTGTTAATGACCTGAGACGAATCATTAGAAAACACCTTTACGTGACTCTCAGAAACGTATTTTTTCCCCTCAAATATCAGAGAAAGGTCCATTAATTTCCTCTTCCGGGTTCATAACATGTGGTCGAGATGAAAATCGGACTCTTTTTTTTTCCTCCTTTGATTTACTGCTCCATCCCAGTCTGTATCAGTAACAACTGCCACAGATGAAACACAATAGTGCACTGATAAATATGTTATTCATACAGTGGTGAAAGGTAAACCGGTACATTTACTTAAGTACTGTACATAGGTACAAGTTAGAGGTTTTACTTGAGTATTCATGTATCTAGGTGATGCCACTTTATTCAATTCCACTATATTTTAAAGGGAAATCCTTTATTCAGGTCATGACTTTTAGCTGTTATGGAGTATTTCTTTTGATGACAGTATTTCTACTTATATTCAGAATAGGATCTGAATACTTTGTCCAGTCCTGGCTACCCATATTTATATTTATATTTTCTGTAACCCAATGACCCAATATGGGAGACTGAAGTCTGGAGAAATGGTGGTCATATTGCATATGCAGCCAGCTCATATGAAATTGATGTGAAAACTCTTGACACTCCAAAGGTGAAATCTGACACAAATTCTATGTTTAAGCAAATTAAAATGGTAAATAATTAAGGTGATCATTCAAGGCAAGAAGGTAATTTGAGTGGCGTTGATGGAGAACCCATATTGTTGAAAAGTACAAAGAGACACGGGAGAGCTTGTTAATATGCCACGGTCGCCTGGGCGTGCCGTCTCTGTCAGAGACACAATATTAGTGTCAATGCATGAGGGCGTTTTCATTTAGGATGGGATGATGGAAGACATTTTCCATGCAACAGATAGTGTGGATGCATTAAAGGGGGAATTAAAACAACAGTGGGCCGTATAGTCACCTACCACCAGCTGTCTGGAGCTGTCCAGCATGGACAAAGAACATGCATTCAGCCCCTATCGTTCATCTTTTATATCATATGACTTAATGCATGACTTTAAATTGTAATTTTATAGAATTTTCTCCATAAAACACTAATAAAAAAGAGAATAAACATGTAATAACAAACCCATGTGAAACCATGTACCAAGACTAACATAACCAGTGCGGTGGGGTCATTTCAGTTTAAAAAAAATAAATATTGTAAATTTGATGCAGCAATCTAGTGCAATTTGCGAGAAAAATCAAGAAGCTATTGTGTAGAGTATCATTAATCACTATTAATGCATAATGTCAGCCTTCAGATTAAGCTACCCACCAATCACAAATTAATCACATTTTTCATCTGTTCAAAATGAATTAAAGGGATGTTGTTCAAATTACTTATGCTTATGAATGGACAAATATGCTTCAGGCAAGTATCTGTTTTGCTTTTAAAATGCTCAAAAACCCCAAAATTGGGATTTTATTTTCACAGTTACAAACCAAACCATCTTGACCTGTTGAATTTAACATTCACTGAGTAGTATGAGTACTAGTCACACAATGGGCAATGTGTAATGCCCCATTTGTAAATGCAGTGATACACAAGTAGGACTCTGCACACATCTGTGGTAGTTTTCCCTGCATAAGTGGCATTAAATTCAACTTTAAGACCTAAATATACTGAAAGAATGTGTCTACTGTAATGTACCAAAACAACGCCACAGTGATGTTTATATGATAATGCAAAGCTTTACGTGTCAAACTCGACACAAAGGAGCTGTGGTAAGTGAACTCTGTCCTTCTTCCACTACTGGACTGGGTGTGTCCTACAGACAGGAAGAACACGGTTCCACACAACCAAAGAGCACGAGATCAAAACAATACATCTACTCTGGAGAGGAAACTAAAGTTAGATTTTAATCACCGAAACAGTATTTATAAACCAGTGAGACCTTCTTATAGTCAAAAAGAAATTCAGATCTCACCCTTAAACTATTGCAGCTGTGAAAACGAAATCTTTTTTCTTATTTAGATATGAAGGTGGATTTAAAAATGTCTTCATTCACCACCTCCCTTGGGTATAATAATGTTATCAAACTAAAGAAAATCCTTTGACCTTGACCCCTGTGGCCTGTTTGTGCTCTGGAGCCTTTAACCTTTAATGGATGCTATTACCTTCCCCACCAGTAGGGGGTGCCAAATGACTGTGAATGCTGGGACCCACGTCTCACCGTAGACAAATCAGGGTCAGGATTGTGGCAGAAGACGCCACCCACAACCCTTGAAATAATAAAAATGCATCTGCTCTCGCTGTGCATTACTGACAGTTTAATATTCAGCGTGTGAAGGTACAAAGGAGACAACGACGTGCATATCTGTTGTTAGTTTTTTATTCTTTCCGTCATCCCGACAGGTTTAAACAGACTTCAAACATCCATCACCATCGCCCTCTTATTCAAATCAAGTAATCCACATCCCTTTTGCATCATCAGTAGTTTCAGAGGTGCTTCATATTAGCACTGTCTCCCTCTGGTCCCGTAAACCAAACGCTATGTACAAAGGCAACATAAAACAGGAGTCGTGTGACATGTTTACCTACTGTATCCGTTGATGTATTCTGAATATCTCATATTCATGAATTCAAAGGACCACAGAGACCAAACATTGCTCTGTGATAAGCAGTCTCCGGCAAATACAACAAGCATTTCAACATCAGTTAAAGCGCGTCTCCTCGGCAGAGACGCCCGGCGGGGTCCTCGGTGGAGGAAACAAAACAAAGGACTGTTTTTGATGCCATTTCAAGTACAGTTTACACACAGGAGTCTTAACAAAAAAAAAAAAAAAGAAAAGAAAAGAAAATAGAAAAAAAAGAGTCTGGCACAGCCAAGTCAAAGGATTAAATTAAAAAAGGCTTTAAGGCATTTTGTGACTTAAAAAAATCAAGTGCATCAAACCAGTGTCATCTCAGTTTTCTTTTTTTAAGCATTTATAATGCACTAAAAATACATTTGACATCCGCTGGCACGGTTCATTTTCGGCACATATATCCACTCTTGGAGGATGACGACCTGTCAAAGGCACGGTGACAGGTGAGTTGAGAGGGTGCAATTCTTAATTTTATACAACAAACGGGAGGAATAGATCACAACACTCCGGTCAACTCACACTAAGCACTCTGGGGCTGAATTACACTTCGTACAAATGCTTAAATGAACGCTTCAAGTCTCATTCAGGCAGCATTCTGTCATGAAACTGGCTGGAAAGATGAGAGGGGCAGTCTAGTATGACGCTCTCTCTCTATTTTCATGTTAGGAACTAGCTGGTTTTGGGCAAAACGCTGCTGACCTTACATTCCTGGCACGTCTTCATTGAGCACCCTGTCCCTTAATCGGTTATTCCTTTTGACAACTAAACAAACAAGCACAAGGATTTTGACAGTTATAGTAAATATTAATTGCACATTAAGGTAACATTCTGTAGTGCAGCGTGATATTTGAGAGAAACGCTTTTGAATCTCTTCTTGAGAAGGCACTTCTTCGTGTGCTGGACAGTCAAATCAGCTTTCAAGTTTGTTGCATTAAGGCAAATGAAGAAAAAACACGATAATGACACTTCAGGTGTGTGTGTGTGCGCTGGACTCCGTTTTGGTTGCAGAGGCACTTGGATGAAAGCAACACAAAAGTAAAAGTCTTTTTTAAGCTTTAGGCGGCCTCCTTTTTCAAAAGACCAATTAAAACCTCGCCTTTTGCGATTCTCATTCACCCCGCCGCGATCCGCACATATTCAGTCATTCACATGGGTATAAAAGCGCTGAATTGGGTGAATCATTGGCTTAAAGTGACTTTCCGCCGCCTTTCACTTGCTCGCCCTGCCCATTCAAATGGAGTGTGCAGACTCGGGAGAGCGGAGAGAGAATTGGGAGCAGCGGAAGAAAAAAAAAAGACATCCACTATAGTAATTGCACTATGGTCAAAGGTCCCTGCAGGGTCCCTGCTACTTTCTTATTTCCTCCTCCTACCACTCGAACCTCCACTGCTGGTTTTTGTCTCCCGGGGTGCAGCGCCTCATCTGGGTGTCTGTGCGGCCCTCCGCCGTGCGGTAGGCTGTGACACACATGTCTGAGTGGGGGTGGTAGATGGTGCCGTCCTGAAAGGAGGTGGAAGACACGCGATGAGAATGTGAATCAAGCCCCCCCCCCCTCGGAATAATGGATTCTTAAAGAGGCTTTGGCTGGCTCGCTATGTGGAGAAGCATGTCAAAACTGTAAAAACACGGTACCTGATGAAGGTTTTTAAAAAATAAAAACACATGTTATAAAGTCATTTTATATTCTAGGTGGGTGCTTCTTTTAAAAAAAAGTTTTAGACTTTCTCGCTTTTTCAAGTCAGGAGTTTCATTTCACTGCTTTGCTTACTCCACAATGTGCCCTGGTGTGTGGTTATTATAAAACTTTATGGTTCCGTTTTTTAATACTCCGCATATCTGTAGCAAACTCCCAGTAGACTGCAGGTCTGCTGCAACTCCCAGTTCATTTATAACAAGGCTACGGAAAAAAAAAAGAACTGAAGAAAAGTCCAAGAATGGACTCATATTGTAGTTGTAGCTGTGATTTAAATATTATGATTATTTTTTTCAATGAAATATTGTTGATTATAACTATGTGAATATGTAAACCTCAGTTTTACTTTTACAATAATACTGTTTATTCTGATAGTTAAACTGTTATTGGCCCCAGCCTAATTCTTGGGTGTATGGGAAAAGAGAGGAAAGAGTGTGGGACGTGTGTCCATGTGGGATCCCGCTTACGTTTCTGAACTCCCAGACGATGCTGGGCGGCTTGGGATCCCCGTCACGAAGGCAGTGCCTCATCCCGATGGCGGTCTGCCCGTCCAGCACCTCAGCACACAGCTCCGTCACCGAGTTGAACCGGATCTCCTTCTGAGATGTGTATTCAAAGTACTGGAGCAGGAGGGGGAGAGAGAGAGAAAAGACAGAGACATGCTCTATATAAATAGGCGTTTCTTCGCCATGACTCGTCATTTGGGAAGCTACCTAACTGGAAATATGGGCGTGACTGAGAGATTACAATTGAGCTCTGCCTCGTTTTCAGCAGTTTCCATGCAGTCATCTTTCTACCTAATTCGCCCTTTCCTCGGAAAGCTTCGCTTTTGAGGCAAGCACACAATGAAAGAAAAAGCGGGTTGGCATCTATGTTTTTGTCCCTCTAGGATTACAGGATGTTTCTCCTCTTACTCTGAGCCAGTGTTACACGGCGTGTTTGTGCTGAGGGATCTAATCAGCAAAGACGCGGCCTTGGCCCTCTCAATCAGCCGGACGTGTACACAAATCCCAGCTCGCCCCCCTCCGCTATTATTTTAGCATCCCGGCACCAGCAGGGACAAAAAGACGCAACACTCCCAGGGCTGCCCATTAAACAGAGGGTCAGGTAATCAATCTTCACCCCCCCCCCTCCCCACCCACCATCCTTCATTTAACATCTCATGCATCTTTCAGGTGCACCGGGGCCAGTAATGGTCCTTTCCAATAAAAGACTCAGTCAGGGCCCCAGTGTCTTGCTTCAAACTTATTTACCCAGGCTGTGCCATTCATTCTGCCTGCGAGGCTCATGTATCTTTTAAAATGGAACGCGGTTCTTATGTGGGCCAGGGAAAGGGGGGGGCGGGAGGGAGGGAGGCAGCGCAGGGCCCTACGGTTTTTGTTTCAGCGGGGAGCTGCTGTAACATTGATTTTCAGTCACACATCATGTTGCTTTTTTGACAGGGGGTGGAGGAAGGGGGGGGGGGGGGGGTCAGTGGGGTAATCAGAGATATCAAGCTGGCTGGAGATCCGCAGAAAGGACCTCTGTCCATTGTCTGACTACGCCATTAAATATACATCCACGCAGATAAATCACCTGCCGGTTGCAAACCCATCCATCACTGGCAGGAATTTTAGGTTAAAAATATCTGTGATTCAATTACAAGATACTTTGAGGTGTGTGTGTGTGTGTGTGTGTGTGTGTGTGTGTGTGTGTGTGTGGATGCAATGGCAAACCGATTTTTTTTTCCCATTTATCACATTCAAGTCGCACTGGACACGCCGGCGGGAGGGCAATTTTCTGGTGTGAATCAACTGTGGCAGCTCATTTTAGGGGTTAGCAGAAAGCGTTGACATTTGAAGATACATCACCCACCGGGGCCAAGAGAGGTGGCGAGATTGTGTCAAGAGAGAAGAGGCGCATGAGAGAGAGAGAGAGAGAGTGGAATAAACGAGGTGTGAAATGCTTAACACACCTGGTTGCCTCCCTGTCCGTGGCAGCCAAACAGAGAGAGGTGGGCGCCCGTGGGGCTGTGCTCTGGAGAGTTGTAGTCCAGGCACTCCGAATGGATCCCAGAGCTACGCACCTGACGGGAAGAAAACAATTAATACCGGCCCGAAAAATGAAACGCTGCGCCTTATTGGTTCCTGCGAGCGACGAATCAATGTCTCTTATCGTTTTTTTATTGGGGGCAGCCCGTGAGGTCACGTACGGGGCGGCACATTCAGCCTCCAGAACAGCACTTTGGAAACACTGATTCCTGCTGTTTGCTTATTTTCCACACCGATGCTCATTGATTTTTTTCTGTTCTTCAAGTTTTCATATCACAACGACAATATTCTCCCTCTGGGAAAACAACATGTACATAAATATAATATGGATACCAAACAGCATTTCTAGTTTTTTGACTAATGCTGCCTATCACACCTGAAACTTTATGTGTATCACATCATGAAATGGCAACAGGAGTTTTAATTGAGTTTTTTTTTATTTCAATTTGTGTAAATTGTCCTTGTTTTTTTGTCCGTTTATATTTAAGTCTTGTATTAAAAATTCAATGAAACGTAAATCACATACAGGGATGCTTCTTTTTCTCAACACAACAGACTTAGCAATAATGGAAGATTGTATTTCTAAGTATTATTTTAAATGATATGTAGTTCAATCAAAATAAGAATTATTGTGTTTTACACGCCAGACTGAGCTGTGTTTATCTTTAATGGGAAGTGAGTCTCCCTCCACGAAGAGTGCCACGTGCAAAATACTATTATCCTGAATGTGAAGGATTTTATGCTCACTGCATCTCAGAATAACACAAGACAACTGTGTAATGATAATTAGAATTAAAAATAAGCTGTTTATTGGGACCAACCAGCGACTATAAAGGTAACGTTTAAGGCAGGTAGACCTAATCAGTCATTAACCTCTTATCCTGCTACTTTATTATGTGTTAAACTTCCTCATTGGTGTTTAATATTTGCTGTCAGTCCACTTGTCTGTTTGGGAATGATCATACGCTGCACAGACTGCCCTCTTTATGTGAACGTGTTCATGGTTAGTTTGGGCAAACCTGGGTTGATAACCCCCCCATCACGTGACCTCTTTGCATGATTGAGTGCGATGGGCTCAGTGAACCCGATAACGAAAAAGATACCCTGGGTTATGCTCGAGGTTGCTTCGTAATACAGGCCTCGGGTGTCTGGATTATATCGGTCTATCGCTATCAAAGCCTTTGTCTGTTCTGGTCCGGCCTTCTCACTTTCAACAGGATTTTTCCATATCGCGCTCCAACCTGACGCACGGTTTTGGACTCAAAATAGACTGAATAATGGCAGCAGTACACTACAGCCACGCCATCCCTTTTAGCCGTCTTTTATCTGGAGTGTTGCACATGCGCGCCGCACTTTTTGTGTGAAACGGAATAATTAACGAAGGAAATGGACACACTCACAGCCCCGTGCCAGCCTCCCCTGTCCTCGGGTACATGTAGGTCGGGGTAGATATTCTTCAGATACCAGTCGAAGCTGTTGCATTTCAGCCTGTCCCTCAGCAGCAGGCGCTCTGAGATATCCCCGTACGACTCCTGCAAGACAAGCACGCCACGCGTTAATCCACCTTCTAGAGTGTTTGACAGCATCCGACCTCCATATTTGGCAAACACATACCGGTACATTCCTTTGTGGCACAGGGAACATTGAAAAATACATCTGATGCATTATTATTATTATACTATTATTATTGTATGTATATGTATGAATGTGTATGTGATTTATGACGATGTGTGTGTATATTTGTACGATATATATACACATCATAAATATTGTATATATCATATTGTAAATCTTAACATACTTTATGTTAACATACTTAATTTATAGTTTCTATTTCTTACATTTATATGATAATCATATATAATGATGTATATCATATATCATATATATATATAATCATATATTGATGTATATATAATATATACAATGGTGTGTTCAGTCATCTATTTTATTTTTTATTTCTATTTTTTTATGTTGCTGTTTTATCTGCCTTCATTTTATTTTTAACAATGCTCCATTTTCCCTGAGGGAAACCTCCCAATCGGATCAATAGAGTCTAATCTAATTTCCTGGACATTTTACCACAGCGACCATAATCATGACCAGGCAAACTAACACGCTGCCGATTGCGTGTGCCGACTAAACATGTTTTAGCCAGGTGTGTTTGCTCAGGCGGGGAACTCCACCTTAAGCAACTCAAAGTCCTGAACATTACCCTCCCTTTACACCTCTGCACTGCCTGGAGGAGCTCACAGATAGCACACCAGGGTTTTAGTTACAAAGTGGTAGGTCCAGCCTGTGTTTCAGAATACTTGGATAAAGGAGGAATGCAGTTTCTCCGTCATGCCAACAAATAAATATGATTTGAAACATTTTTTTAATCCTTTAGGAAATCTCTTACCAGGGTAAACGTGTCCATTGGTGTTACTTTATACTTCCACTCCACTACATTTAGATGACAGCTTTATTGACTTTTAAATGCAGATTTGACAGTCAGGTCACATTTCACATGTCTGTGAGATGTAAACAGCTCAAACAAACAGTGATGTTTTTTTCCCCCTCTCGACTTCTCACATGACTTCATTTCTATAAATGTTCAAATGATCCAATATTTCACCCCTCCTAAATAAGTCCAAAAAAGTGAAACCAGATTTGTGTATGAGAGCTCTGTGTGTTCTTTTTTCCTCTCCCATTAATCATCTCTCAACCCCTCAGATTTATGACCCTTTGGAGAAGGCGTATACCGGTGTCATGGTCTGCAGAACTGTTCACACGTACTTCTCCCTGACAGCAGATAAGACATGTTAGGCTTGTGATCAGGTCTGGCAGCGCTGTGTTCAATCTCCCCCTGACCGGGTAATTTATTGTTTGATCAAAGATCCCCGACATCAATAATGCACTTCTTTTCAGATCGGCGAAACCGAGATACATGAATTTTTGATGGTGCCCAATGCTCAGAACCTGAGAGGTAGGGCGCACGGACCACATGCACGCTTGCACATACCCTCACACACACACACACACACATAGGCCTGAGGCAGTCAGACAGGTACATGTCACTATATGTCTCAGATGATGACACCCAGATATATTAAATCTAACATGAAAAGGTGAGCTGCTCTCTGAACCATATTACCATGGTGTAACAAGGCTGGGTGTTAGGATCAAAGCTATTTATACTCCATATGAAAGATATTTGAACAGGAAGTGATACATTCAAATCAGTCCTGTTTGCAGCCTGTTCCTTTCTCAGGTAGCTGTCTGATAAATTCTGCTGTAAAAATGTGATTTTATTTTGATTTTAAACCTCAGAGAGTATTCCTCTGAGTCAGATGAGTCGTTTTGCGATGTTCTAAAAACAACTGAGGGGCCTACCTTTCTGGCTGGGGGGTTCCTGTTGTAGAAGTGTTGTTTATAGGAGTCCATCCAAACCTCTGCGGCTCGTACAGTATTTTGGAGGAAGTTGGGCCGCGCGTACGGGGCCTTCTTAGGGAACACATGGCCCACATGAGAGCAAGGGTGGATCTCCAGACTGCCCCCGCACTGCCACACCTAAAGAGGACACGCACACACACACACACAAAATACTATATATGACGTGTTTTTCCTTTAAAACATGATTAAAGGTCCCATACTGTAGAAAGTGAGATTTTATTGGCTTTTTGGCTATAAAAAGGTCAAGGTGTTGAATGAAAAACCGAGCCATTCATTCAAAACGGAGAAATCCACAAAGATCGTATTCAGAAACTGCCTTAAAGAGAGCTGTCAGGACTTCTGTGAAGTTGTGATGTCACAAATATACAGTCAACGCCAAGAGAGGAGATGTAAAACTATGTTGAAATGATTTTTGGTACTTCAAACGACAAAAATATCTCGTTAGGGGGATGAAAACATCAAATAAAAGCCAGAAATAATGTGCAATATGGACCTTTAAGACATTACTTAATTTTTTATTTTATAGAATTTTCTCCATAAAAACATAATAATAAACCCATGTAAAACTAAAGCAACATAGGCTGAAGAAAGAAAGAAAGTACGTGCAGAATTTATAAAAATGATGTGACAATGTACGAGCAAACGTATCCCACATGATATGACGTGTGGTAATTGAACTGTCCTTCATCCAATCTGCTCGGTGACAGCACGCATTGATCCTGTCACATGTCAGACCAGGATGTGACTTTTGTGGAGGACTCTGCTCTGATTGTGCGTTTCCTTCAAACACGGAGGTAACATCCACAGGTTATTAATCTCTCCATGTGGCCTTTTACAATCCTGTACACGTTACGATAGAGAAACCAAAGTTACAAGCACATGTTCATCATTAACCTGGTTCTACACCACGCGTAGAACTGATATGATACAACCACTAGAGTTTATGACTGGTGGTTATGACATTTTTAAACTGACAACTGCAAGAATAAATAAGATGTCAGGAGTCATTTTTAAAAGACTGCAAGTTTGACAAACGGATTTGTCCACAACCGCAATCTTTATTCAGATAAAATGTTTGCATCTGCGCTGCATTGTGAAGACTCAACCCTGCTTCTTCTTGTGTGTCATAAGACTGCATTTGAATATACAGTGCTGATTTATGGTATCAATTTGCATTGTATAATTGACTGATCTTTTACCATGGAAGCAGAAAAAAAGAAGAACACAACACCCCTAAAGGATGAAAAGTTGTTACCGAGGTATTTCCTAATATGCGGTTGAGCTATGTTCCAATTACGCAAGGCAAACTCATTAGCATATATCCATAGCCAAATAGATATTACATGATAGTCACTTCCATCTTAATTTGCCAGACATTTTACTCTGCATGATTTTTTTTTTCGCACTCCCAAAACATAGTTGAAAGCCAATTCACTAAACATTAATTATGCATGGCAAAAAGTCAGAGAGGCATTTTTATTTCCCCATGCATAACACATCACTCAAGGGAGCAGCCCATTCATCCTCACACTGCAATCACATACACACTATAAATCATGCACACACACACAGACACAGACGCAAGCAATTTACATTGCATGCTCCAGCTACAAGCTCGCATGTAGCTGAAAATCTGTGCCAATTTAATTGACACAAATAAGTGAAAAGTGACATTAACGTCACAAAAAAAGGTACCAGCCAATATCAGTTTCAGATGCCATGGGTGACTTATCTGACACAGGCCATGTTTACAGCTAATTGTCAAGTGAATTCTAAGCAAACTTTTGAAATATTGCAAAAAAAAAGGAAGTGTGAATTGATGTGTTTCTATTAACTGTTTTGGAGCGAATACACAAGGATGAAAAAAGCGTGTTTTCATCAGAAGTTGGCAGTCTACAGGCTGCTTTACGTATGACTGTAATAAACAGAGCAGGACAAATAGATGTTGTACATTACTGCTAAATATCCTGTGAAAAGGATGATGATGAAAGTTTATTCAAGTCCTTCTGAAAGGAAAAATGTATAATCTGATATTTTTTGTTTGCCGGTTTCTTTGTATATTTACCAACGTTTTGTCCCACCTGTATACACAGTTTATGCCAGAGAGACGTTAGAGAAGTGGCTATTTCTCATATTTTCGGGTTTTCTACTGCTAAGTAATAAAGCAGAAACTCTGCATTACAGTTTAAACTTACCCTGAAGGAGAGCTCCAGGTTCTCTCCACCCCACACCTCCATGCCCATATCATATGTACCCAAGTACTCAAAGTACGCCTTGCTCACGGCAAATAATCCACCTGCCATGGTAGGAGACCTGGGGAAAAAACATGGTCATTTATTATGGTTATTTTATTAAGGTAAAGGGAATTATAAATGGAAGTAATGTCTGTCTGTCCTTCAAGTTTCTTAGCAACCAATCATCCCATCACACTTCACACTTGTATTGCAGAGGGGAAGGGAGGCCACGCCATGGGTGACTTATCTGAAACAGGCCATGTTTACAGCTAATTGTTTAGTTAATTCTAAGCAAACTTTTGAAATTTTGCAAAAAAAGGAAGTGTGCAACACAGTTGGGTGTGGTCACATGTAAAACAAACCACAACCATTAATACTCTCAATATTAGATGCTGTCAAGTTGTTGTAGAATAAGTAGAATGACAGATCAGCTGTTATGTGAGCAGACCATGTGCAGTATCACGCTGTCACCTGATGGGGTCGATGCGCGACTTGCGCCTCTTGCGTTCCACCTCGGGGACGGAGTGCCACTGGAAGGTGAGTCTCCAGTCGAAGCCTCCGATCATCGGCTCATCTGTTTGCATGTAATACTCGAAGGTGTTCCAGTCGATGGTGTCGATGACGGGACACACGATGGTGCTGGCGTTCTCGCCGATCCTGGACACGCAGCGAGGAGGCAACAAAGAGCAGCGGGTGAGAAAGCACGTGAGAAATATGAACGCCGTAATTGGCCCTTTTTCCTGCTTTTTGGTTTCACTTCTCACCTTTCCAGCAGAGGCTCGATCCACCCGGGGACGCACTCGCAGTGGCAATCGAGGAATGTCAGGACGTCACCCGTAGCGTAGGTGGCACCGATGAGACGTGCCCGGACGAGCCCCTCTCTCTTGTTGGTTCGAATGAGCCGAACACGGTCCAGAGTACTGATATAGTCGGCTAGTTGGGATTTCAGGTAGCCTATAATTCATAAGACACACACACAGCCATCATGTGTAAAAGGCCTGGTCTGTACTTCATTCATCATACAAAACAAAGCTAACCTGCTGCTGATTGACATTGTTGTAGCATGTATGATATGTCTAAGCCTACAATCTTGTTCATCTAATATAAAATGAACCTAAATGGACAAGTTACTGGTTTTAAATTCTTTTGGCCAACAGAATAATGACTAGAGATGAAATAAGTGACCTTCTTAATAGATCCTTACTGGAGGACATGAGCAGGCTTTTTCAGGGGGTGAGGTGATGAAGTGTTTGAGTCAGGACTCTTACTAACTCAGTTCCTTGAGGAGGGGACATGAATTTCCTCAAAATGCAGCTGACAGTCAGCAGTGGCTCCAGTGATGCCAAATCGTCTCGTTCCCGACCACATCGCTGCTGACAGCCAACTGGGTTTTGGGGAAGTTCCCAGCTGCTTATTAGTTTTTATGGTCATTGTCTTGGCTAAGACTTCCCTAATTTCAATTCCAGCACAACCTAAGTAACACTGGCATTCGTCTGGAGTTGTGAAATTAGGCCACCAGATGAATGAATGTCCAATGTTTAATCACTTTTCTCTGTGCTGGCCTCCACTGATTCCCGTCTCCTGGATCTTGGCGCCTAAAAGAGTCTCAAAATCTATTTTCTTCATTACAAATTCGTGATGTAAGTCGAGTCACTTGATTAATACAAACATGTGTTCTCCTTATAAATACTTGTCAGTTACGTGAACTCCAGTAGCACATTAGCGTCATGGACGTCTTTTATGAGCTACGGATAATTGAGGTCAATATGACGCCCGGTATGCTCGACCCTGTTCAACCGGCTTTAGAAACATGAGAAAAAGGTCGTCTGCTCCACAGTGACTGTCTGTCTGCAGTAACCCTTCTGGTCGGGGAGTGGCATGTCTAGCATTCCATTTGGCCGCGGCGGTCAGAGGAGAGGAAATGATGTCATGGCAGCTCAGTGCACACTGAAGTCATCTTTATGGTGTAATGTCTCTGATACACAGGCAGACTAGCTGGGGAACAAATACTAATACCATTAGGACAGACAGACTTCGAGCTACCCCTGGATCCAGTTTCTGAAACTCAGTCGTATCGTTCTCAGAAGGCGCAATTAAGTGGATCCTCGAACTGAGAATATTTTGTCACCCATGCTCTTCTCAAGGTCAAGAATGAACTGTAGGTTCACAGAGTGCAGCTGCGTTCAAGACTGAAGATCAGACACGATACTACAATATACACACAAAACACAGAAAAAGCAGAGACTGACAGCAAATAGGACAAATAAAATTGATTTGACTTTGTGAAGAATTTGATTTCACCTAGTGAAAAACAAGCAGCATCCAGTATTTCCAGAAATAACTCTAAACCCCATTTCACCATTAAAGGAATGTGTCCTGTCTTGTCTTAAAACCTGTTTTTTTCTAATGGCTTTCAGAACATATCCAGCAGCATTATCCAATCACACTGTAGATAGCGTCTTCTTTCTATATATAGCCCTGGCCTGTTTCACTCGTCCCTTTGTACACTACATTGTCAGCGTGACAAAATCAAAGAACTGAGATTTGTGTGTGTGATACCAAACTGGGCCGAGTCAGTCACTCGCTCTTTGTTCTGAGCTTGAGAGACTGTTTTTTTTCCCCTGTCAGTTTTATTTATACAGAGGCGAAATGACACGTTTGGTTTATTTATTGGCGTAGAGCGCCAGACCTCGGTCGCTGTAGTCATCGATCAGGATGACCTCTTTCAACAGGATGGCGGGGGTGCTCTCCAGGACGCTGTGAATGGTCCTCAGCAGGGTGGACCAGGCCTCGTTGTAGAAGGCTATGATCACGGAGGTGGTGGGTAGACGTCGGTAGTCAAACTTCTTACTTCGGCATCTGAGGTATGTGTGTGATGGTGAGGGGGAGAGACAAAGATGGCATGAGCAAAAAAACGTGTACAGGACATATTATTAAAAAACGTCCATCATTTGATGCAAGCAAATAGATATCCCTGCATATGCCCGGAGTGGCTTCGGGAACTCGCGTGGCAGGAGGACCAGTCCGGTCTTAATCCAGATGGCAGCCATTAAAACCATAAAAGACTAAAGAGCGGAAGAAATATGGATGGGGGCGGGGAAGGGGAATCACACCAATGAGCAACATACCACAGCAGTGCTCAGGGAGAGACCGCAGAAACGTGAGCAAACAGCGACGAAGCGAGCAGGACAGAGCGGGGGGAAAAGAAACAAGATAAAAATTTAAGTGACTGCGTTTGTGAAGAGTAAGGGAAAAACATGAGTTGTTTTTTTTTTATTTTCCCAGGGAGCTCTATTTTTGTGAATCGGTGATGAAATACTACGCTGAGAGAGTGTAACCACGCTCTGGCAAACGTTGAATGGCTTCTGGTCGTTTTACAGCCAGAGGCGCTCCCTGCAACTATTGACACTGTCCGAGGTGGAGTGGGATTAGGAGGGGAACGTTATGCTTCTTCTTGTATCAGTCACGAGCAATGAAATCGGATTTTTTCCCCCTCTTTCTTCCTTCTGAAGCCCTGTGGTCACAGCACTGCAACATCTTCCTAACGGAGAGAGCAGTCCATATCTGCCGTAAAATCACCTCCCCAGGGCCAACTTGTGCAATTATGGGAGTGGGTGCAAAACCGCAACAAGCAGCTACACGCCGCCTTAAAACGAATTATCCTCCCAGGACATCACAGTGCTTACTGTTTTGCTAGGCAGGAAGCCAGACACAAACAGTAGCGCACCTGGGACAGACGGACACCCACAAACAGGCTTCAATATATCTAAATATATATATTAAACTCTGGATATCGCCCAAGACTAATCATTAAACTAACTCTTGAAAAACTAGACCATGAACGCAATCTAATAAGATCTGTGCTTTAGGATATTGTATAAAAGAAACCCACAGACAAAATTATGGAGGACTGAAACTGCCATAATCACGAATAAATAAATAGCTAATAAATAATGACTCAGAACATCAATAAATATGGCGGTCAATATTAATTTATTTTTGTGTATTATTTTCACATTTTTTGATTTATTAATTTTGAAATGTAATTATTTATTTATTTATTTATTCACCCATCCTATTCATGCTCACTTCAATATTTAAATGAATGTGCGAAGGGAAAATAATTAGAAATAAATACTACTACATTAAATACATATATTTATTTTTAATTATGACCATCCTTAATAGAAATGGCCCTACATTCTGTCATTGTGGAACTAAAAATAAATATTATAGTTTTCCCTGGGGGTCCCTGGACCCCACTTTGAGAACCGCTGATCTAAACTAAACTGAACTGACTTGCATTTATAAGTTGGATGACCTTCACACATCAGCTACATGCATATATTTGAAAAAAAAATGTTATTTCTAAAACTACGAGCTAAATTGGTGAACATATCAAGCACGAAATAAGACTGTAAGATTAAAAATACAACCTGTTAATGCAAAAATAAAAAATAGCAGCGTGCATAACAAAGCACCTCTGTCATGGTAAGATCACACTTACTCAAGACCAAAGCTAAGCACAACTTCCTTCCTGTTAACACTCTCCTGGCTGTGTCTACCATCTAACCCAGCCACCAAAGCACAAAAACTTAGCAGGCAATTGCACACCTGGCAAAAATGTTTAACAGCCTGTTATAGTGCTGTCAGCCTGTTTTAAAATCTCCACGAAATGTTGCCACAGAATACGACTACGCTGAGGCCTGATAGCGATATCTCTTACTGAGTGTTATCATTAAATGAGCACAGAGTTTGACTTTCACCCCTACATGCAGGTTTCCTCAGCCGGGCGAGAAGATCAAAGCATCTTTTCAGTTTATCTTTTAGATATTCAGTCACTTGCTGGTTAAAAAAAAGGCTTATTCTCGTCAACCTCAGAGATTAATTTTGTCTGTTCCTCTAGTTTAAAGTCCAGTTACAGTATATTAACGGTTTAATGTGACATGTTAAACGACAGCCATTCCGAAAAACCTTCAAACTTAATCAGGAATCCTCTACAGAGCGAGTCTGTGCCTCGCGGATACACTCCGGGGCACAGACGTCTGCAACACAATCAAATCACGGTTCCCACCACATGATAGATAATCGCACATCTGGGTTGCATTAGGAGCGGAGCGAGTAAAAGGATAAGGCGAAGATGAGAAGGAGGAACTGCTAATAAAAGAGGTCGTCATACACTGCGCGGCGCTGCCAACATCAGGGAGGCTCAGCTGAGAATAGCTGTGGACAACAACTCTGGCTGGAATAAATCCATCCAGGCACAGAGCTGCTTACACCAGCTGCAACAAGGCCTGCGATGCATTAGGAGAGCTTTCATCCTTGTCTCTTAACTAGTGGGGGACTGATTCCAGTATAGAGCCTGACTTAATCTCTATTGAGTAATTTATCCCTGACACAGCTGTACAATAGTCATCAGCTGCTGGATGCAGTGTTCAAGGCCAGAGATTTATGTATGTTTTGGCTGGAGCTTCAAAAGACATAGCAGGCAATAAAAAAAAGAAAAGAAAAGAAAAAAGAGAAAAGTTTGTGAGTTGCTGAAAAACAATACGTCAACAAAGGCTGTCTAGGCCCACACAGTAGGTGAGTAATGGCTCATTCCTGTTCAGGTTGCCTCGTTGTTCCACTCACTCAGTCATCCTGTGGTCCTGAATGTGCCGATGGAGGGAAATCTTGTCGCTGACATAGATGTTGATGGCGTACCGCTCCACGCTCTCCTGCTCCAGCTTCTTTTCCTCGGGGTTCAGGGTGAGGTGCGTGGCCCGGCCCCACTCCCCCGGCGCGTTGTTGTCCGCCGGCGGCTTGCTGTAGTACGGCCTGGACAGCTGCCCCAGAGCCCCGCTCTCCTCTAGGGAGACCTGCCGCGCCAGGAGGCCGCGTTGCTCGTCCTCCGCCTCGCCGGAGGTGGAGGGGGGGAAGGAGGAGCGGGCCAACAGGAGATAGCCCAACCATAGCAGCCAGAGAAGGAAAAAAGCCTTGGCCAGCACGCCCAGTTTTCGCGAGCAGCGCCCCCTCATGACGGCAACCCCCGGGGCGGCACCGCGACCGGCTGAGTGTCAGGGTGCCCTGCAGGACACAAGCCTCTGCAACACAGAAACAAAGGGAAATCATATATTAGGTATTAAGTAGAGTTAAAATCTCATAGAAGTTACGTATTACAGCCCTGCTTCCCAGCGCTTTCGTTACATTTCAAAGCTCCGTTGTGCCGTCTCTTCCTGCACCGATCGTGCAGAAAATGTAATGAAAGTATTGTAACGCCTCTCAAAAGCGACACGCTAAGACATGCTAATTTAACGCAGGCCACATGTTACTCCACAACATGTTCAGAGACCCTCATCAAATCCCAGCACTATCACCTAACTTGTAAACACATATGTCAGCAACATGCCCAGGTCGTTACACAAGGAAAAAAGTAAGAGATTTCTCATAAGTCCAGTTTTACTTGGCCTGTCAACGCATGTCTGTCTTTCACAATTTGTCTGTTAAGACGATGGAACAGTCCAACACACCCTCATATGGCCAAACATGAACAACCTCCTCAAGCTTCCACTTTTCTATGGGAATACATACTAGTTATAAGAAAAGTTAAACCATGCCTCCAAGTAGCTAACACTGACTGGAGGAGATTTACAAGATTGAACTCTCTAATCAAAGCTCCCCCAATTGGGTTTAATCTACTACCAATCCCATTCACAATTAAATGAAGTTATTCAGCTAAACACTCAGGAAAGATAATGCTTGCCTCTAAACTCACAAGTGCACCGAGACCAGCAGTAATCAACGCTGACATCGTAAATATAATTGCATGCTCAGGGTTGCATTAAGCTGCTCATTAAATACAAATTGCAAAGATAAAAGAGGCTTGAATTCGTATTTCAGTTCAGTAATATGAGAGATCTGATAAACCTTGAGCACAACCATGCGCTGTTTCATTCCCACCGCAGTCATGGTAAATCTTTAATAAGGAGGATTTATGCTGCGATTTTCTGTATTTACAAAAATGTGATGTGAAGTTTCCAATCGACCGATTCGCGTTTCAAACCTTTAATGCCGCCACGTAACCTCAAAAATCTTTTCACAGCCCGTAAAACAGCTCTAGACTTGCATAATATCTTTCCATCAAAGGTTCGATATCCTTAAAAATCGGAGTTAGTAATCAAACAGTTAGGCCTAAGCCTTGAATCCGCCCCTCTGAAATGTTCCTCATTTTAGGATTTCCCCAGAGCCACAAATAGTTGTTGCCCACAACCTTTTTGCTGTTTTAAAAATAGGATTAGCCTGGCTTTGTAGATACATGAAGACAGCAATTTAGACATTCGTGTCTGACAGATTGGCTCAGCGTGGCAGCAGTTGAAAGGCCGCTGCGGTAAAAACAGACCACTTAGCTATGTTGACACAGAACGGGATGTAATCACATAATTGTGTTGCATTAATATTAAAGCAGCCTGCCATTTACAGTATTGCCAGCCAGTGACAGACAGTATTTATACTGAAATATTAATACAGATTAAGACGTACCAGTAGTCCTTCCCCGTGCCTGAACGTGACATAGACCATTTCCTGCTTCTACCAGAAATTGATAATTGTTGCAACTGCGTGGCTTTGTGGAAAATCCTGTGACATAAAAAAGTGAAAAGCATATAAATTGAGGGATATCTTGCGATGTGTGGTGGAAACTCTAATGCCAGTGGAGTCCTTCAAGGCAGCAGCACGGCCCCTCTCACTCCAGTCTGGGCCCTGGCCAGAGCACTCCGGAGTCCTGAGGTTACAAAATGGAGACGCCGCCACACAAACCCTCCTTTTATTGGCTGTCCATCACACCTTCCACTCTCCCTGAATCTGATAGCCTCGCCAGAGGAGCCGCTTTGGAACGAGCAGGAAGGTGCGCGGAGGGCTTAAGATGTGGCTTAAATCCTGCCCCACTTTTTGGCTAAGTGGGAGTGAAACAAAAAAAAAAAAAAAAAGAAAAAAGCAAGACAAGGGATTCGATTTGCATTTGCTTCCCAAGCTGCGGATCGGTGGTGCATGTTTTGCCCCTTTTACACTAACAAGACCTTCAAAGAGGAGATCGTGATAAAAAAAAGACAGAGTCAGCTCTGAGTGGTTAACTATGTAGCACATGAGAAAGACCCTATCGCTGTGCACGGCTAGTGCAAAACGAAACAGTGCTTGCAATGCACCATGGATCATTTCCTCATGGAAGGCACAGAGGGACGATAAGCACCAGTGGAACAGGTTAGACAAACAGCAACGATCCCGGCTAAATGCTCTGCCCCATTTTCATGTTGCTAAAAAAAGAAAAAAAAAAAAGGAAAGAAAAAACCCACGGGACAGGATCTCAGACTCCTCTCAACAACACAAACAGCTCTTCTTGGCTGATTACATTTGGTTTATACAATTCTGAAAAGAGGGTGTTTTTTAAGGAGCCAGAGCCGGGATGATGACGACAGCCTTCATTCCGAAGTTGAATAGAGATTTTTTTTTTTTTATCACAAGGTCTTTGACATAGATCCAAATAAACCAAACAGACCTGAACGGTGCTATGAAACAGAAAGCTTTGACAGGGTACTGCTTCTCTTATCTCGCTTCACTTGAGCAGAAAACTGCTGCACCTGAAAGCAAAAGTAAAACTCCACACTTATACTGAATGAAATAGAAAGCCATGACGCCAGGGCCTTTCATTACCCTATCCTGCTTTTGTCTTCAGAACATTATCCTTTTTTGCTTCATTAGGTTGTGGGAAACTTTGCATAAGAAATCCTAATGAGTAGCTGGTGACCAGCTGGAGTGAAAACACACATTTAAAGGTCCCTTAATACAGAAAGTGAGATTTTACTTGCTGTTTGTTTTATTATATATTAAAATGTCCAGGCGTTAATATACACTTTCCCATGTGTAAGAAAAATGCACATAGCCTCTATTCAAAAACGGTGCCTAAGGGAGTTCTGTGAAGTTGTGATGTCATAACTATACAGCCACAGCCCATCATTCCAAATTCACAGACATTCAAATGAGCCAATCAGAGGAGAGGCTCATTCATATTAATGACACATGCAAAAAACAACAACCTGTTCTTTCAAGAACCCCAGAGAAAGGAAAGTGACAAGATTTTTGATGACTGAAAGCACAAATATATCTTGTTGTTGAGGATATAAAACCTGCAAAAAAAAAAGAAGAGGAAACCTGTGGGCTACAACATGATTCCTTTAAGCAACAGGTCTCTTTCAAAGTAAATCGGCAATAGGATCTCAATTTGACAGGCAGCAAGGGACTCATTAAACATTCTAAAGCAGCGCAGCAATGACTAAGGAAGGAATAATGACAAATCTCAACGTCTCACGGCGCCTGTGACCAGCCTCCGTTCACGTTAATAACTGGATAACAACACGCTGTTCATTCTTAAAGTCGGCATTTAGTGTCAAACCGTATCCGACACTTGTGTGACTGTTCTGACAACAGTCACACAAGCTGTTCTGACAACAGTCACACAAGCGAAGGAAGTCAGCAGGAATGAAGTTAAAGTTAAAGCGACAACGCGAACAGACGAACTGCACTTTTAAAACGTGACAGCTACAATGGGGAGAAAAGCACATTTTAAGTTAACTTAGCTCTGTTTGCGTGGAATTGTTCACCTTGACAACAAGTTACATGTCTCGGAGTTTCTTCGGGGCTGCTATAAGGCCGTTGTTTGTCAGCCTGGCTGCGGTCGTCCTCCTGTTAAACCTCTGGCTTGCAGATGTCAGCATACCCACATCCTCTCCTCCACACTGGGCTCCCTTCGACTGGAGTTAATGTAGCCATAGAAACTAAGCAGGTTCCGGTAGGACCTTTCACAATAAAAGCTCGAATGAGGGAAGACACGGTTGAATGACACTAGGATGTGCAAAATAACTACTTGATATTTAAAGAATATCAAAAAGTGAATAAATACATACATTAGCATGTTTGTATTCTGCATGTCCTTCCCTTCAAAATGGTCACGGACCTGACTTGTGAATTATATAGTGGTCATGATAGTATTGAATGTATTGAATTAAATAATGGGTAAAAAGTCTATCCATGATAATACTTTTGTTGAATCTGATGATGCATTTCTAATCAAGCTGCTTAATTTGACATTACACTAACGACACGATTTATTTTCACCTAATGGGGATCCCTATAAATAGATATATACACAAACACATGATGATTGAGGAGAGGCTAAATGATTAATGTCACAGAATGCTCTTTGGTTTTTTTTATTCATTCTGCATCTAACATTTTTTTTTCATTTTACATTAACAGTACCCTATATATACAACACTGTGCATCCCACAAGAAAAAAATAAACAAAAATAAATGAATACGAATTCAAATTATATATTCAAATAAATAGCACCAGTCTCTAAAAATGATCAAAAATACATTGAGTTCACTCATTATTCAAGTTAAAAGTACTTTATTTTACCGTATAACCAATATATACAGCTGAACGACTTCAACTGAAAAACATTTTTAAATCAGGACTTTTCCTTGTCCTTCTAAAATAAATAATATGAGTATTCGATAACAACTTTTAACCTTTCTAATGTCTGTTTTCTGCGGGGTGTGTTTGGTGTTTTTTTTTTTAATGCAGTGTAGCGTAGCGGCTGACGTTGGCGCGTGCCGGAGCCTCGCGTGCTTCCGGCGCCGTCACGTGGAGCCCGGTAAACTTGACGCAGCACCGTATGCTAGCCCTGTTAGCAGGCGGACGCCGGTCATTTAGAACCGTTCCTGCCCCGCTCCGAGCCGACAGGATAAGGTAAAGTTCAGCTTCGGGCGGAGCAGCACCTGGAAAAAACTGAAAAAAGCCAATAAAACATGCAGAAAGTCATTTATTATTTAAAGGTATCACCTTACACACTTTTATTGTGCATTGGTTGAGGTGTTCATGTCTATAAAAAGTGGCTTTAATGTGCTGAAATGACGCTTTTTAAACTATAATTTGACAAGTAAATATAAATAAATAAAATAAAATGCAACTTTTATTGTAATAGTATGATAACATGTTTATCTGTATAATTATATATCAAAATTCAATCACATTTTACTCTTTAAAATGTACAATTTTTTTTTCAAATAACGTTATTTTTCCATTAGCATTTCAACCAATAGACCCTTTTCACTGCAGCCATGTTGACATAAAGTAGCAGTAGGTAAACTCAATTGTTGCTAATAACACTAATTAAGGTTCAGTTTCATTCAGTGCAGTGGAGCAGTGTGTTTCCAGCAGCAGCCTGACACTGTTTGATTATCATTGGTACTACCAGTGTTCACCTACTGTTTATTACCAGTCAGCCAGTCATTTTCTATACCCGCTTATTCCTCATTAGGGTCGGGGCCAGACAGGTCACCAGCCTATTGTGGGGGGGCACACATACATACGCAGACCAATTACACACTGGTGTGGGCAATTTAGAATCACCAATTAACCTCAGCATGTTTTTGTAGCGTGGGAGGAAGCCGGAGAACATGGAGAGAAGCCATGCAGACAAGGGGAGGACATGCAAACTCCACACAGGAAGTGTCCCAGTGCCACAGGACTTGAACCTGTGAGGCAATGGTGCTACCCGCTGCTCTACCGTGTCACCCCTATTTATTATCAATATGGTATAAAAAAGATAGAAAAAAAAACATTTTGAAATTTTGAATTTAAGGGTCAGTGAAAGCCTACAAATGTATGCAATACAATTTTAAGAAGTATTCATTGGGTCTCTCAAAAGGTACCTTTTTTGTTCATGTTGGTTACTTGTCAATTGTCGGTTTGACTGAAAAAGAATGATAAATTTTAAATATATAAACATCCTATAATTTGATATAACTAGTTTTTACGTTTTTTTAAAACCTTGTTAATAGAGTTAAACTATCCGGTGCTAAGTTTTAAGGGTTAAATCCAATGACAGTTTTGGCATTGTCCTTCAAATGTTACCTGAAAGCAAAATGTGCATGTGTTCACAAGTTCATCCTTTTACAAAGAGAGTCTGTAAATACTTATCTTGAAATTACAAACACCAGTGTTTAATAGTCATGCTCTAAACCACCTTTAGTCAACAGCCTAAAGGGCGTCACTGTTTGTACAGCACATTCACTGTTAAAGTCAACACACAAAAAAAACATATATGATAAAACCAAAAGATAAATGAACTGTTCAAATGATGAGTTGGTTTAAAACATGTATTTTCTTTTTATTCTACAAAGAGTGCCAATAAACACATCTTGATATTAGTGGTATATAAATTAATAGCCTATATATGATGTAGTTTCCTTTAGCTTGGGAATGCATTGACAAAATTGAAAGTCACAAGGTGTCTTGAACCCCGTTTTCATGTGTGCAAGAATGCTGAAAGGATCTATTCGTCCACCAGCATGAATAAACAATGTACCGCACACACACACACACTCACACACACACAAATACACACTCACTCGCACACATTTGCCATTATAGGCTTGGTTTGCTTTCCCATAGTGTCTAGGTCCTGCTCGGGCCGGACCACACTTGCCTAGAGTGTGCAATGCGCTAGTGCAGCCTGTTGTCAGGCAGACACCTGCACCTCTTGGGAACTTTCCAATGTCTTTTATCCCCCCCTCTCTCTTCCCTTCTTTTCTTCTCCCCAGTTGATACCAATTGACACCTCGCTCTGTGAGGCTGATGTGCGCCTATCCGGAACTGAAAAGGGTCCCGTTTCTGTGATAAGGATCTGGGGCTTTCACGGCTACAAGTAAGGCTCTTGTAAAGGTCTCCGACCTTTCCCCTATTCAAACTATCAAATAGTTTACAGATGAATCTTGCCTTAAATCAGTGGCAAAACACATTTAATCATATAGTACACTTTTCCTAAGTTTTGTTTGAATTTAGAAGATTTACCAAGATATAGTTGTAGTTTGTGAATCATCATTATTCCTTTTTACCTCTTCTCTCTCAAGCTTCTCTCTGGAGCTCTAGAAAGAACAGGTCATTTTGTGTCCATCCCATGCATGTTAATGAGCCCCTGCCCTGATTGGCTAATTTGAATGTCTTGTGAATGGGGGTTGAGCAGTGACTTTATAGTTGTGACATCATGACTTCACAAAAGTCCTGTCAGCTTGTTTTCCCTGTGGATTGAGTGATTTTAAACATGCAACTAGACCTTTTATAATCAAAAAGCAAAATGAAATCTTCATTTTTTATTTCATTGTGAGTAAACAGCAGATTTTTCTACAAACTTACTATACATGTGGATTTTTATCAGACAATGAACACAGCCGTGTCACTTGTCAAAAATGCTTTCTATTTTTGTCCCACTTAGATCTCACAAATCAAACAGATTTCTTCCAGTTATACTAAATTCCAGAGGAATTCCACTGTTTTTGTGCCTTATCATTGGTGCTGTCGAAGCTCTTGATTTGATGGACAGATACCAACTAAGCCTGTCATTGCCCTTTATGATAATCTGCGTTTGGACTCAGCTCAGCAGCTGCAGCTTATGATTGAGATCTCTCGCATGTGTTGGATTTGAAGATCGTGAGTCAAGCGGATTTGAGGAAAGCAGCAGCCAGCGTTTTCACCCCATGCCGTGCAGGCGGTGAAATCAGACGATGGCAGTTCAGGTAAACAGTACCATCTAGTGGCCGCACGGCCTACGCCGCGTCCAATTACACTGCAGCCTGCCACGGCACTTTAATGGGAGTAACAACCTAATCCAAATTGGTTGTGAACAAATAAAAGATGGCGTTGCCCTCAAATAGCTCAGCAGTTAAATCCCTATGGAGCCAATTTGGGCCCAATCTGACCAGCAGTTGTGTTCCTGCCCCCCTGGGTCATCTCTCTGTCTCCCTCACTAATCTTCTTCAATTAAAGATAACAAATAACACATGAAAAATAAGTTCATGATAACATCTGCCCTATTTCAAAGGCTGATGAATGATGAGTTTGTAGTGGACTAATAACTGATAGACCTACAGAACAGTGATGCAAGGAATGTGTGTCAGAGCCTTTTACTTCTGCATAACTATATTTAATTACAGCGCTATTCACTTATGAACTGACTATATGTTGGGCCAATAATTTCATTAGTCGCCTGTCCTTTGTGCTTGATGTCCATTTACTCTGTTCATGCAATAAATCATGGTGAATGGAGGTCACATTGTGGGACCAGGCTGCTTTAATTTAATGGAGATGGATTCTGCCCCACATGCTCCCTTAGCTTATTAGTTCTCCATAGAGCAGAAGACACAATGACCTTCAGCCATAAAAACTGAATATGGTTATCAATTAGTGGTTCTCATAGCAAAGGTTAAGGTTTTTTATGACCTTGGTCACGATATAAGTGAATGGCCTATTATAACATAGAGCAGATCATTCATTTAACACAAACGCCTTAATGGATGGATGAGAATATCCATCAGCGATGCATCATAATGCCCACAGTGTTTGTTAATATTTTAGATTTCATCCCTCAGAGGTGGGTGGCAGGCCTGCAATCTCCTTTAAAATTGAGTCTATACACACGGTAACAGAAAGAAAAGGTTCTGGAGAAACAAAAAAGCACATTTCATCTTGGCTAAAAAGACATGATGATGGAGGCTAAAGAAAATGCATTCTGCTCTGATTTCTTGTCCCTGAGATGTTTTTCACCTTGTTTGCAGTATCTGCAGTGTGGTACAAAGGCATCTTTAAAACATGAACATGAATGTTTTCAGAAACTGTGTCTTAAAACAAGCCGACAGAACTTTTGTGAGTTGTGACATCATAACCATGTGGTCACCATCCTCCATCATCCATTCAAAGCAATTTACTCAGCCAATAAGAGGAGAGACTAATTAATATTAATGAGACAGGCAGAAATCGACTCTGCCAGGTGTGATTCTTATAATCAGTTAAACATTAAACATAATCTGTCACACAGACTGGTAGACAGGAACATGCTCATCTATAAGCCTGCAAAACTATAATAAACCAATTTCTGGTAGTTTAACAACAAGTATATTTGGTTAGGTATGTCAAAACTAACTAAAACTAAAAAACAATAAAACCCCAGAAACAAGTGAGATACTGGACCTTTAAGTTAACTAATGTGTAATGCTCTCAAACTATTTAGCTGACGTATAGCTTCTTACCAACATCAGCTAGATTTCCTTTTTATTTATTACCTTGGTCACAGTAGAGAGATTAGAAAAAGGACATGTCGTTGGGTTGCTGACTTATTGTTAAGATGAAGTATCCACTTACCATCGCAAAGTCAATTTCTGTATAAATTATTTGGACGTGTACCATCCAGAACGGGAAAAGTGGCCATAGTGTAACTTACTTTCTGGTCCCCAGGGGGGAGAAGGAGGGCGGCACACATCCATCAGTGTTTGTTTTTGTCAAGCTTGTCGTACCTAGCAACGGTAACTAAGGGTCAGTCGCGTATGGAGAAGAGTCTGACCATAGAGTACAAGTGTCTCTTTCTCCACAGTGGGTCGCTAACTGAGGCTGACTGTGTGTGTGTGTGTGTGTGCTTGCTTTTTTAGTGTGTATGAGTGTGTGTGTAGTTTATGTTGGATGACCGTTACAAAGGTTGCAGCACAAAGCGGAATCCATTTGTTAATGCATCTGAAGTAGAAGTGAAGAGGAGAGGAACATGTCATCAGCATTAAAGAGCGAGGGAGAGGTGAGAGGCGAGGGGAAGGTTCCGGGGTTGTGGAGGGGAGGGGGGGGTTGTCTATATGCCAATCAGCCCACTCAGCAGTCAGTCCTCGCCAGCCAGGGGGGCCTGATGGGAGTGTCTAAAACACACACAAACTCACACGCACACGCTTCCACCTCCTCGTTTTTTTCCTCCAATCTCTCCTCCAGCACCAGCCTCCCCTGGTCTGTCCCTCCGTCGTCCAGGCAACACATCTCATTCAACTCAGTGAGCCTCTAACTTGTTTGTTTCACTTCTTATTCTCAATTGGGGGAGGGGGGGGGGGGGGGTAGGGTGGCAAAAAAGGAGAGAGGCACAGAGAGAGAGTGAGAAAGAGGGAGAGATACGGATGGAAAAAAGGGTGAGAGAAAAAAACGAAGGAGCGCGGGGAGGCATGCAAACGAAGCTGCTGAGACGGAACAGGCACAAAGTTCTGCGTGCCAGGCAGAACGCCAGGTCTGCTCCTTTGAACGGAATCTGTTCAGAAATGAGCACGACTGTCAAATTGCTATAATTGGCTCCTTAAATGAGTGTGACAGCTGCTGATGCTGTGCCCCCGGTGGGGGGGGCTGTGATAAAGAATCTTTTCTCTCTTGTCTCTTTCTTATGGGACATCATTTGGGGAGCAAACATCCGACGGACTGCTAGACAGGAAGAGTGAGCTGTTCATCTATCCGCCTCATTTGTAGGGAAACAACGTAATATTTGTAATTAGAGGCAAGACAGATAATCATCACAGGGAATTATGGCACAGCTGCCAAAGATAAAGTGCATGTCTAGACTTTAAATAACGATGGTGTTTGCCATCGCTTGGGCTTCAAAAGAACTCCCACATCAGGCAAATAAGTATCTGCCTGTAAATGATGTTAATAATTTTCAATTTAAACTATTTGCATTGTGAATAGATTTAGCTGTGTGGTGCGGTGTGACGGAGGTTCTTTCAGTGAGGTGGCGGTGACACATGGATTGTGTCGGCAAGGTCAAACCAATCAGCGTTTGACCCGTCAAGTTAAGTGCTGTGGAAGAGAAATTTTCAATCACGCGGTAAACACCGAAACACGTTTCCCTCCAGCCCAGCTGTGAGCACAAGGACACACAGGTGCAGAGGTGCACACATGTGTGCACACATGTAGGTAAACAGACACATAACCCAGACACCAATCGGTGCAGCTGTGTGAGTCAAAGCCAGCGAGGGGGGGGGGGCCCCGCTGAGCTCGGGGGTCCCTCATCTCCCTCTGTTTGCTCCCGATAACACTGCTGGAATTGTTCCTCGGCCGCCCCCCACATTAATCAAAAGCCCCGGGACAATACGATTGTTCACAGCCCCCGTTCGCACAGTGGTGCTTTCATGGCCGCGGGCCTTTGTGAAAACATCCTCGCCCCACCGGCAGGCGTGTGTGCACATCGTCGGCGGCTGCAGCGCCAAAGTCCTGCTCCCAACTGGGCATCTGGCAACTGCTGGAGCATGACTGAGGATTTTTAATATCCTCCTTTCTAGTTCGCTTGCAACAGCCATCACAGTGCAGCTTCGTATCAGGCTTAGATTTATGAGTTCCTGAAAATACCTGTGTGCACTTATTCGTAAGACATGTGTATGCTTTGTTCCCATAAGGGATAAGCTTAAGTAATTAGCACAACTCAAATTGCATCTGAGAAAATATTTTGCAGGTATGTAGTGTAATTTTTGCATGGGAACATTTTTATTTGACAGCAGTACAAGAGGAACCGTCATAGTGGCACATTGTAGAATGGCTAAACATGTTTTGATAATAGGAACTGCAATCTGTGTGGTGAGCGCAAATTAAAATATAAACCCCATTTTCAGCCTCCAGATATTTTATAACCTGCGCACATTAAATTTACATTTCACAAATATATTACAGTCATTATCTTTTTCAATAGAAAATCAGGCTCTGTTGAAAGCACGTTATCCTCGGCGGTATGGAAATGCAGCCATTCATCTTTTCCGCCTGTGGCCTCATAACCCATTTTAAAGCTCTGTCCTTTTAAGGGAAACCTTCGTAATTGGCCTTACATCATTTCTGAGTGAGTCTGACAGGGTGTCAACATTTACGCATACCCCCCCCCCTTCACATCTGCTGTGATTTCCCTCGCCGTGAACACCTTGAAATGTGCGCCGCTGCCCTTTTACAAGCGACTACTTGCTGTACCGCGCGGCGCAGGAATGCTTGATTCATGTCCATCCAGTAGGGGACCTCTTTACCCTTTAAAGTTTTTGAGTGAATTCCAAGCGAATGAATAAACCATAATGACAGTGCGCTGCTGGGAGCCGGGAGCTGTAAGTGAACACCTGTCAGCGGTCTGCGGCTCCCTGCACACTGACCGGCGGATTCGCAGAAGGTCACCTTGTGTCTGTAGACCTGAGCCGAGGACTGGCAGCTGATAACTCAGCACTGGACCATTCTCCCACTGAGGGTAGACAAGGAGGGGAGGAGGGGGGGGGCACTTATCATAACTGACCCCTATCTGCTGTCAACCCCAAAATTTATCTCCCAGCTTTTGGAGCTTGTATCAGTCAGGCTGTCCTCTGTTTCTCCTCCTCTGTCTCGTCTGTTACGGCAGCAACTTTTGGTCTTTTTTTACACTTCATTTCTTTTTAGTAGTGAAAAAAAAAAAAATGGTTCCCTGCTTCTTACTACATCTATTGCTTTTCGTTTTCTTTTTTAAATTACTTTTCTCTTTTTCTTTGTTTTGATCTCTATTTCTTATCCCGCTCTGACTGTCCCATTCACTGAACAATACCTTTCCATTTTTATATTAGTTTTTTGTATTTTCTTTCCTCCTCGCTCAGAGAAATTTTCTTATGTTTTGTGCTCTTTCTTTCACTGCCCGTCTATAAACACACACACACACATATCACACTCAGACTCAAATACTGAGCACCTCCTCGCCATGCACACCGTGAGCTATTAGGCTAGAAAAGTGGCGCTCGTGGAAGCTTACGTGGTGAAAAACAGTCGTCACCCAGTCCAACGCTGCAAATGAGAACGAGAATTTCCCTCTGATGCAGTTTCCCACAGCGGATGCTGTGAATTCTGCCGTGAATATGCCACCCACAAAAATCAGTGTTTGCTTCTCATGATTTGCTTCTGCCTGAGAAATAAAGTTCTATTCATTTTGTTTGCCAGGAGACATCCCATGAAAAGCGACATGTTTTTTTTCCCCTCCTTTTTAAATCCGCTTTTCCATGAGTAAAGAAAGCGTAGAATTGATTTCACCTCAGGTGTCAACACACTGATAAAATGCAGGATTCGTTTTTTCTTTAAAATCACAAGCAAACTACAGGCCATCGGCCCCCGCCAGGCTCAGGCGGTGTTGACGTTTGCATTATCAAAGTCACACACCAACAGCTTACAAGTGCTTCCAGGGGCATCGCAAAATGTCTGCCTGTCTGTTCCTGCGACACGGCTTAGTGGATTTACAGGAGATCTGGGATCCAAATCTCTCCATCAACTCAATGAACCTTTCAAGGGCATTCCCCCCCGTGCAAAGTGCCGACACGCACAAATGCAGGCGGCCATGCTCATGCAGCAACACAGCGGCATGCAGCCACTAACGTGCACTAGAGAGATCCAGTTGTTTAAAAGCTTAATAAGGAACGGTGTTCTATTTAAGAGCAAATCCTGTCACAAAGCATTGAAGCTGGATCATATAAGTTGGGTTGAGATTTAGCATTTTTTCAACCACTGTTAGAACAAAGACTGAACTGGATGGGCACTTTGTGGCTTTGCATCATAAATTTCAAGACTGGTCCCTAAATGAATGTACCTAAAACTTCGCATTGATTTGCCTCCTTTGGAGCTCTTTAGGGCTTTTGTCGCTTTGACAGCTCACATATCAAAGTGCGCATTCATCTCCATATGACCTCCTTTCTTCTTTCAGTATTTAAAATTTGCATTTGGTCACTCGAGATATTCTTTACCATTAGATTTATTTTTCATTTTCTCTATCCTCTTTATAGATTAAAAAGAGAAACATCTATATACTGCACCACCACCGGTGTTGGGAGTAACGCGTTAAAAATTAACAAATTACTGTTGTGTTGTGCATTGCTTTTTACTACTACGCAGTAATAAAATGGTAATAAAACTACAAATTAATGTTCTCCCGCTCTGAGATTCTTATGCTTGGGACCACCACCACCACCAAGTTCGCTGGCAGACAATTTAGCTGTTAAGATTTCATTTTTTGCATTGTAGTATTGGTATCGGTTGTTGTGCTGACTGCATATTCTTATTTGAGAGTTTATCCTTGTATTAGATTTTTTTGTCTCTAGGAAAAGAAATTCATATATTCATATAAAAACAACACCATCAAAACAAAAGCTTAGGAAATATTAACAGTCTCCATACCTTTCTCTTTTTGCCATATTACAAGTGAACACCAGAACACTCCTCTGGGATATATGAATAACATTTTTTATCTTTTAGCATTTTTCTAACACCTCAGCGAACTCCATTGACAGATATCAAACATTGTTCAGCACTTTTTTTTTTGCTAACCACTTAGGCAAAGCTTTTGCCTGGATATTGAGTGATGTGTCGCTGTCGCTCACCCTGCCTGAAACTGTGTGAAAAGTGGCAGCTATTTCCAAAGTGGCCACCTGGCTCGGTTTTAATAAATCACCCAGTCACTCTCTCTTTTTTCTCCACTCTCAACTGTTACAATCTGTAGATATAAATATATATGAAATATTATAAAGAAGGGGTTTATTGTAGGAATAAAGGAGGGGGGAAGAGGATGGCTGACACAGCAGGAGGTGTAAAGTGAAAGTGGATTGTAGAGGCGAGCTAAACAAGGACTATGGAATAACTGAATATTCTAATGCAAGGCACTGACCACCACTGGCAGCCAATAGAGGGCATGATGGACTGATAAAATCTGGTTTCAGCTGGGACACATGGAAGGTGAGATAATTCCTCATGGAGCCAGGCAACTTGAGTTCAACAAGAGGGATTAAAGATACAGTCTATCCCATGAGGTACAATGTACTGGTGTGTTAGATTTCTGGATTCGACACGAGGGAAATAGCTGAGGCCGTGGCCGTGACATTCCCCTCCGTGTCCTCTGCCTCCTCCGGCTTCATACCTTTCATGACTAATCTGAGCCCGCCGCTCCCTCCTCGTCATGCTCTGCCTCTGTTTTACCGTCCTCTTTCCTTTTCCCTTTTTCCTGCTCGCCTGTCTTTATCTCTCCCAGCTGCCAATCTCTGCGTCCCTCTTCAGCCCCTCATTCAACTCCCCCGCTTTAATAAGCAGCTTCCTCTTCCCTCTCGCACACTTTTCTTTCTCACTCTTTTCCCGGTCTCTCTTTAGAAGCTCTTATCATTGCTAAATTGTTTGAAAAGAGCCACTTCCTCTGTCATTTCCCCCAGGAGTGCTGCTACATTGAGCCCGTTCTAAAAGCTCAGGGCCCTTGGATGCGTAAGTATAATTAATGGCGGCGAAGTTCTCCCTCACTCACTCTTTCCTTTCTCCGGCATATTTTCTTTCCGCTTACTGCCCAAATGGCTCATCCACTCCTCCTTGGGCTATATGTGTGGGAATGGACCTACAACAACATGAATGGACTCGGGAATTGATTATGCTGCCACATACACCATCTTGTAACTGGGCCCGATATATATTGGCAATCCATTTTAGTGTCCACTCTTTGCCTTTGACTACATTTAATATGCTATAATTTATCACAAGCTATTGTTTATTCTTTTGTCTATACCTGCACTTCAGCATGAATGACTGCACCTTAATGACAATATATAACAGAGGTGTGACCAGAATGTAATGTGTGGGTGGGCTGTTAGCTCAGCTAGGGGGCAGGAATTAAATATATCTGCAAAATATGTCAGAAGCAGCACTTTCTCCTCCTACTAGGCCTACTTGGCCTAATAATAATAACAATAATAACATATAAAAAAAGGAAAACTAAAACTAAAAAAACGCATGGCAGGTAGTGCCCACCACCCACCACCTCATTGACTGTGATGTGCACAACACGTTCTTAAAATGGGTTAAAGCTGGTTTAAGCAGCTATTCAAACAACCACAAAGCAGTGCAGCTCTGGCAATCATTCTGTAATCTGAAAATGATAAACAGAGCCCCTGAAATTTGCAGCAGAGGGAATTGATTTTTAATTAAATGAAAATTACAGCTGGAAAAACTTTGCATATAGATTTTTTTTTTATAGATCAACAGTGCATATCTCCACCCTGTGGACACCCCCCCCCCTCCCTGATATATTAGCCTGGAAAAGTCACAGAATTGAGGATTAAAAAGTGTGGTGGCATAAGCCCCCCTTTTCTCACATTATCTCTTCATCGCTAATTTTACTTTATCTCCTATTCAGAGCACGCCTGCCTATATTTCACAGCATGTCATCATCAGCCAGTGTTTTAAGCGGGTGGCGTAACGTTGTCACATGCTCACGCACACGCGTCCAATCTAAGAGAAAGTGACAATACAACAAGAGGACTCCCTCCCACTCCTGACCCTTCCTTCAGACTCATCTCCCCCGCTGTGAACTGCATAAATTCCCTGTTATTGTCGCTGTGGCATTACCATACGAACTAGGCTGTTAGCATTGCGAGTTTAAACCGCAGCAGCAAAGGGGGACATCTCTCGCTTTCTCTCTCAATCTGTAACTGCTGATTGCAGGCACAAAGTGCACCGGCGTGGAAAAACATGTGGCACAGCAAATCCTTGTAAAGACCCGGCAATCTGTTAGATGTCAGAGCGATGTGTCATGCTCCTTTCTCTGCTCATAAGATCCAAATGTTTCATTTAGGTAAGTGCGTGCTTTAGCCTTGCTTTTGTTAGCATAGGGTTTTCAGGTATAAATTGTTTCTTTATGGACAGTGGGGCTGGAGAAGGAATATGCAGTCTCAAGGGCAGACCTCGCTCTGTTATTATGTAGTTAAAGGAATACTTATAACCCCAATGCATAATGCATTTCAGGATATATTTTATGCTTACTTGCATGGGCAGGCAACTCTATTTGCAAATCACAAATTATAGCTGTGCCTGGCTTTACTGTCTGTACAGCAATACAACATCTTTAAGATCACTCAAATAAAGATTGATACCGCATTCCTGTAGAGTCATGAAGCTACAAAGCTTTTTGGCATTTTCCTGTTTTGTTTTTATATAAAGAAAGGTGAAAATTCATAATTAAAATGACTGCTAGCCTGCAAGTCACGTACATAACATCATAACCTCTTTACAACCATGGATGATATTATGACAGATCCATTTTCTCCACAGGCTGCTTTTCGGATTCTGCTAAAGAACAAGCAAGACCTGTTGCCTTTGTGACTACATCCCAGCATCCCTGTACCAAACACACAGGAAATTGTATTGGCGTTAGCTACTGGGTAGCAGGAGAGAGAAAGTCACGACAGGGGTCTGTAGTCTTTCTAATTACGGATTTTCTGCCTTTTCTAACCTCACAATGCAATCAGGTGTGTGATTTATAGCACAATTGAACCAGGACCAGAAAATTAGTTTTCTCTCGCCATTGACTACCAGATGTAATTTTTTCCAGAAAATAAAGTCCCACGGGTCCAGATCAGAAAGTGTAAGTACTTAGGCATGCTTTAAAACCAGAGTAGCTACTTTCCCTGTCCTATATTGCTGT
Organism: Eupleurogrammus muticus; assembly: GCA_036785175.1. NCBI lineage: Eukaryota > Metazoa > Chordata > Actinopteri > Scombriformes > Trichiuridae > Eupleurogrammus > Eupleurogrammus muticus. The sequence goes on from JAYKQN010000020.1 coordinate 16,779,980, forward strand.
GCTCTGATAATCTAATCAGATGCTGGCTGTAGTTTATTTATCACAGGGACATAAGAGAGGTAGTTAAATTCGTATCTACTTCTTGACAAGAAAATTGGTGTATTTTCCAGAATGCCAGTTGTTTCCAATATGTTATAATTTGCATTCAAAAAGCAGAAGGAAACTTCCGGGGAACGCAAAAGTCGCCCCAAAGTTGTTATAGTTAAATATTGCAGTTGACAAACAGATGTACACTAATCATAAATAACATTATATTTCAGAGTTGTTTCACTCCAGGCCTACCTTTAGATCAGGTCGTGAAACTCCAGGAAGTAGCATATGTCACAAGCATATTTCGCTGCGCTTGGAGCTGTGCACTAGTAAATAAATGATATTGCCTCTGAGGCACCCAAACCAGTAAACGCAGTCAGCCAGTGTCGGCTAACACCGCATTCAGCTCACAGACACATTTCAATCCCTCTGGTAAACAATCTGGATGGAAGGAGATTGGGGGAAAAAAAGCAAGCATTCACACCCCGGCTTTACATTCCAATCAAGTGACACCCCTGTCACAAAATGGCTTTATTTTCTATACTTTAAAGCCTCCCCACACACACACACACACACACACACCGTGACATGCACACATACAAAACAAGCACAACTGACAAGCCCGAGCACACATCCACTTCTCCTCACCCCGCCGTCCTCCCTCGCACAGACACACGCTGATTCCTGGTCAAGTCTGATTTGTTGGATCAACAGAACGGTCACATCTGGTAACGGAAAGCATCGTGCCGCATGTCTCTCCTTCCTCCCCATTGCCTCGTTTCTCGCGAATCTCCACTTGTTATTGAGATGGCACCAGAGATAAAGGCTATCTCATGTCACTTTCTACTCTCCGTCTATTCTGTGCCTTTGAAACCTGGAGGAAAAACGAGGAAGGCAGTAGAAGGCGCTCGGGGAGCCAGCGCACGCCTCCCGAGTGCCCGCCTGCCTCGCCCAGAGGTACATCACTGTTGACCTTGTCAGGAGCCATTGCTTCACAGTGATGTCAGCTCGCTGGGAAAGTCAGGAGTACGGCTTTATTCGGTGCGAGTCAAAGCTCATTAAAAACCTATTTGGCTTGCCTTGTGTACATAGTTTCAGAAGAATAATAACCCTCAGAGGTGCCAACATTGCTTTAATTGTCAGAGCAAATGTGGATACTGAGCATATTGCATTAAAGCCCCAAACAAATGATCCCTGACCCTGTTATTATAACACACACACACACACACACACACACACACACACACACACACATTAGTGACACTTAATTATAATAAGTTACTTTATTGACTTTAATATATGACAGATTTGAAACAGTATAACGAGAATGACAACGTTGAGAAACTAGCTTGATGTGCAATGCGGAGCAGCAGGTCCGTGGTCGGTGGTATCCATCTGTTCTGGGAGCCGCAGTGGGCAGGCACAGAGGTAGAGAGGCAGCACCACTGGCTGCAACACAAGACACGAGCGGGGAGGAGAGGCAGGACCCATGTCCTGTGTTGCAGCCCCTGGCCCAGCCAACAGGTCACCTTCAGCTCAGGCCGGCAACAGCTGATCCACTGTGAAGAGGACAGGGAGACACAGAGGAAGGAAATGAGGGAGGGAGGGGGAGAGGGAGGAAGAGAGATACAGTCAATTACAATAGACTGTGTGTGTGTGAGAGAGTGAAAGAGAGAGAGCAGATGGAGAGTGACAGAGTGGTGGGACTAGAGATGGGGATATGGGGAGGAAAATGAACAAGAGGGGTAATAGAATGATGGAAAATACTAATGGAGAGCGAATGAGAGTGAGAGAGACAGAGCAGCAAAAGGGTGATGCACCCATACCGATACCACATTCATCACCTGGCCAATGGAAATAGCCTCTTTCACCTTGTGAACAGGGGGGTTGGCCTTCCCGGCTATCTCATATCCACTCCGCCCGACACACAGAGAAAACGCTCCTCTGGCCCAAATTGCCTGAGTAGAAGGTTAATGACTACTAGTGCCAGGGGTCTACAGAAAAAGATCTGTCTGCAATATCCTTATATGGAAGCCCTGTGGTGGAATTGGAGTGTGCAATTGGAAATAAATGGATTTTTTTTTTTAGTTCTGCATTGCACATTTAGAAGAAATATCTCTTTTGGTAATTTGGGTGTAAACATTATAACTGTGCGAATGCAGCATTACATTCTAGATGCTGTCTATTGAACTCATGGGGAAACAGATTGTCATTAGATGTTTAAGGCGTGCAACCAATTCCCAAACCACCACTAAGCCACTGATATTCAATTTCTTTTCCTTCTCGTCTCTCTATGGGCGTCTGCTATACACCAGGCATTAAAAGGTCATAGCTGAGTGAACTCTAAGCTGCATGTATCACAAACAAAGGTCTGAAAATCTCATGGCTTCACAGACACGTCCTGGTATCTGTGAAAAGTTACACCAACAGGCAAAAGAGCAAAAAGTTTTTCTGTGACATTTACATAACTTCCTGATATTGTGTATTCTGTCAGGTTCCTTCTCCGATCTCCAGGTCCTTTCAAAGATGCTTACATCAGCCTTCATGGTTCAACTAGGATTTTGCTTTTGTGATGCAGTACGGTTAGGCAATTACATGAGTATCTTTCTCTCGCCTACTTCCTTGTATGAAAATGGGTCCAGCCTAGATTTGAGTCTACAGGGATATGAACTCAGAGGACAGATGAAAGGAACTGAAGGACGAGCCAAGCGCAAAAAAAAAGGATAGTATAGGAGACCCAGGGGCAAAATTCAATTGATTAAACCGTTTTACCACTTTTCTGAATAAAAAAAAGGTTGTAAAAGAGAACACAAATGCAGTTGGGATTTCGTATAGGTTTTGGCTCAGACTGGAGGCTTTGGAAGCCTGAAAGGTATCAATGTCAGATAGAATTGCAACAAGACAGAAAAGAGGCTTTCTAACACACTGGGAATGATCCTTTGAGGTATGCTGTCAGGAATAGATTATCATCTACATCAAGTGCAAGAGGTATAATCAGGCACTGGCCCCTTTCGCCACATTGCATATATAAGGAATAATAACAATAATAACAATGCCTTTTTTCATATAATGCATCTCAGCAAATGTTAAAAGGTGCTTACATACAATTGAAAAGACAACAGAAAAGGCCTGATCAAGCCACAATTAATTCTAAGAATCTTGGGTGGCATTCAGGCAAATAGGTCAAGAGGTCAGCTATATGTTCTGGAACTAACCCTCTACAGGCCTTAAAATAACCGTTCAGATATTAAAATCTGCTCTAAAATGGACTGGGAGCCAATGAACTGATTTTAAATTAGGGTGATGTGTTCTCTCCTGATGGGCCTGGTTATCAGTCAGGGTGCAAATCAGATGAAGATTATTAAGGTTTTTTTTGTGTGAGGCATGAGTGCATTGCAGTGATGTATTTGGTATGAATATGTGATGTCTGTTTTTAAGTTCTAGAGAGATAAAATTCTGTAAGCATTAGTCTTGTTAGATGAGAGCAAGGGTTAGATTTAGTCTGAACCAGTGATAATAATCTCAGGATTAATTGGTGTAATTGGTGTCAGGGGAGAGATATAATTGTGTGTCATCTGCATAGAAATGATAAAAAATATTGTGTCTTTAATTAATAATATGAAAATAGAAAAAAAAATAGGAGCCAAGAACAGATCCCTGTTTAATTCCATAATTTAGTGGCACTGGAACTGATTGATAATTCTCAATTTCCACACTTGAGCCACTTGAAAGAAACCAAACCTGAAATGCCCATCTATTTTTGAAGGTTATTAATGATCACAATTAAAAGTGTGTCACAAGCCACAGACGGATCCAACAGAAGTAACGTAATGTGCTGACCACAGTCCGCTGCTAAGAGAAGATAATTTAAAACCCTATGTAGTGCAGTTTCTGTGCAATAACCTGCCCAAAACCCTGATTGAAGTTTCCTAAAGAGACCATTACCATTCATGAAAGAAATTATCTGCTCTGCTACAGTTTTTTTCCAAGACCATTGCGAGGAATGGCAGTTTTGAATAATGGATAACATACTACAGGAAACTGCTCAAGGCAACTTGGCTGTGGTGAGAAAGAGGCCAGCCAGATTCTACATTTAAGTGTTTACGTGAATTGCCTTTCATTACCCCTACAACAATGGGTTTTGACAGAGCTGAAATTACTTTGCTGGAGCACCCTGGTTGCCGAATGGTTACTCCACATGCTACCTAACCACAATGTCCCCGGTTTGATTACAGCCAGGGACCTATGTTGCATGTTATACCCATTGCTCTCTCCCATGATTCCCGTCTGTGTCTTTCTGCCCACTTTCCAATAAAAGGCTAAAACTGCACAAAAGAATCCCTGAAAGAAAAAGGAAATTACTTTGCAAGACAAAACAGTGTGCAATTAATGGGATTTATAATTGAAGTATTGATGTTAAGCAATATGTCCCACTTATTCTCCATAATGGATGGAGTAATAGATACGTGCCCTGCATTCTTTCACCAAAACCTCTGAAAGAACCCTACCCTATTCAAAGATCCACAAAATAGACGACTCAACAATGATTCATTGTGCCAGCCCTAACAATAGTGTGGCTCCGTTGATCAGAGTGATATGGTGGCAGAATTTTAGCTTGCTGGCAGATCACAGGATATTAGCTTGCTATGACATACTGCACATAATGGTATCCCTGTATTCAATAGGAAACAGTTTTTAAGACAAACAAATGACAATCAGCATTCCAGATCCACACACTTGCGTCTTGTCCAAACTGTAGTTTGTGTTTATTATCAACACTTTATATGAACCTGTTTATGATAAGACTGATATGTGGCAAAACACATCACTGGTTCCATCCATAATGTCACAGTGATGACAGTATAATAACTTCATGATCACAGGTAGGCATTCATTTGAATGTGTAAATACAGTATGCACATCAGATATGCCTGTGTGTCTGAGGTCCTTTAGCCTGCAGATTGGCTCTGCTTCAATAGCTGTTTGGGCTTTGACTTAAGAGGGAGGAAGAAAAGTCCTTTCTGGCAGCTGCTTTGGTTGTGAGGCTTTGTGCCCATCTATTTTACTAAGCAAGGCAACAGTGAACTAACAAGCAGGCACCAGAATCACTGCAACGAGATTGATCTCTTCCTAACACTGCAAGACAACTTGATATTTAATCTTTGGCCTTCGGATCAATCAGATCATAGGTCACACATCTAGGTAATATGTCAAACACAGCAGATGAGCATTCCCATTATGTAGATTAAACGTGCAAAGAGGCTTACATAACAGTCGCTTTATCATGAAAGTTCTGTAAGCCTTTTCAGTGCTTTTCAGGGCATCTCATTTAAAGTTAAACACCCCCATCACTTGTTGGTGAAAATCACATAATGGGAGGAGGCTGTACTATTGCCTGCAATTGCACTCCTTGTTATTCTCGAGGGATACACAACCTTTTACAGAGACCATATGGCCCCTCTGCTGGGTCCCTCTCCTTGGTGTCTTGTGAATGAGCCACTGTTCTCTTGAGTTCTGGATGCCGGAATCATCCTGATCCAAACAAACACTGTTTATAGAACTAACATCTTTGTTCTCCTCAACCTGATTATGCATGGTGTAGCAAAGTAGCCTGTACCAGCAACCCAGCTTCCCAAGCACACGCACCAGCCGGTGCACATATATCCACACGGCAATGTGCACTTGCACGTATCACTCTGCCTTGTTCAGAGACACACATATGCTCTCAGTGCCTAAAAATGGACTTTGATAGTGAGATCTGTACAGAATTTTATTCTAGGGCATTGGTTGAATGTTAAAAGGAAGAATAGGTCAAATAACAAGATCATATTTTTTTTGATTTTACTTAAACCTCCATTAAGAGGAAGGTTTGTGATTTTTTTGTTGAAAATAGAATAATGAAGACTCTCAGCATTCACACAAGCAGCTTCCAACAATTGAGTGACTCAGCCCTCTCCACAAATAATCTCCATGGAGGGAGTAATTACTTCAATCCCCAAATGTTGAAGATAAAATAATATTTATCTCACAGAATGGCTTTGTAGAACAGAACTTGAAAGCTATTAGACTACTGATTGTGAATGAATTTGAATTCAAAAAGCCTTGTCTATGTAATAATCTGAGAAATACGAGAGAAGCAAAGGCAAAGACAACTTCCAACATATGCACGGAAGAATACACACAGACCAAATAATGCTGTGACCTTGGTCTTCCCTTACTAGCTCTTGCTGCATCAGACTATTCAAACACAGGGATTCATAGATTGACTGAATGCATCACAAGCACTGGGGGGTACTTGAAGCGTGTGTACTCTCTAAATGATGCATGAATGGTTAATTAATACCTGAGGTGCAGAGGTTGGTAAAATGTAGCCGTACAACTGGAGGACATGTCCACACACACACACATATATATATATGCAATAACATGCATGTTTGCATTGAGAAACCAATATGAATATTGACTCGTGAGTTCCTAAAGTGTAATACACAAGCAACACTCTAGCAGGACTGTGCTAACAAGACTTTTACAGGCAAAGGATTCAAAACAAATGCAGTCAGTTACCAGGGTACATCATTAAAACTGACTCATTGAGTGACCTTATTGATATTAATTCAAGTGAATACTCATTACAGAATACAGACTGTTAACTCAGCGATGTTCCAGTGAGAGATGTGTGAATGAGGGAGTTCTGCATGAGAATGACCTCTGATAGCAGCTGCAGACAAATGCATATCTACCATCCACATTAGTATGCAGGAGAAAGCTGATTGGGTTGTTATTGCTGCACGAACTGCAAGAAGTCATCTCAAAGATGTACAACAAGCTCAACTGACTTTAATCATGTGCACTTAAGCACACACACACACGCACGCACACACACACATGCACGCCAGACAGCATATTGTGCCTTTTCTCCTGAGCTTTCTCAGCACTATTGGAGTTGGTTTTGCATTTCAGAAGTGATAGCTGGCTCAAAGGCTGCTGCTGGGATCGGCTTTTCCCTGCATGCTGACAGGACACTTTGGGGGTGTCTGCTCCCCTGTGAAATCCTCCATAGGTGAAAGAAGAGTCCTGTTGGCACCAGATTTATCTCTCCACAGCATAATGCAGACTGGTGTGGTTACCCAGGTGGTGCATTAATACTGTCAGGGCTGCAGGTTTCATACTCGGAGTGAGTCCATGGGCAGCAGCACAGCACTCGAGGCAATAAGGGGGTTTAATTTCCCACTGGTGGAACATATTCTAATAATATGTGCAACTGTGGACTCGGAAAATAATACGCCAACTTTATAATGTTTGTTGAAAGGTGTTTCCTCAAGTTTCTAGACAGCCACCAAAGACTTAACTGACAATAAAATACTGCCTGGTGGTTAAGCGATGGATCTCCGCGGGCTTCGGGTTTCCAGCGCCCTGTAGGAAAATTAGGTTCATTTATAACAGTGTGCAGTCTTTTATCATCCTGGCTGCATTTTTCTTCTCCTTTTTTTTTGGCTCATCACAGCATCACAGCGCTCATTTACTACTGAATGTCTAAATATCAGGGGCAGTGAAGAGGAAGGCTGGGTGCTTACCTTCTCCATCCTGCTGTCCTTTCGCTTCAACATCACGCCTATGGGGATGTGATCGCACTTTAAGTGCAGTATAAACCTTTCTACCCCCCCCCTCTATCCTCGGACCGAATCACAAGTCAGTTTAGTCCCGGTAGTAGGGGGGGGGGGATCCGTTTATCCACCGACTACACTTCACAGCGTGGTCATTTCAATCTTGTGCGGAAGTGGCCGCCTGACAGCACCTGATAAAGTGAAGATTTACGCGCGGACAAAGCAATCCCTCACTCTATAGCTTACTCCATCAGTTCCATACTGGCACGGTGATTTATTTACCCCACCCCAGTCTATAAACACACACACATACACATTATAAAGACACAAGTGGGCTCAAAAACAACTACATTTTAGAAGACTTTGAATATCCCAGAAGCAAAAAAAAAAGGACCATATACATAATACTCAATGTAATGATATGATAATGGGTATACATGAGCGTTCAATTATAAAGCCCGAGGTTATAGGTGATATACGGCTTATTGTGTAGCTATAAATGATTACAGTAATTATAAATCAATATGCTAAAGTCCCAATAGGACTATTATCCTATTGATAAAAAATGAAAATGATGAAAAATAAACTGGTATTAGCAGTTCAAGTTATGAACAATTGATATTAAAATATGTGTAGGTGCAGGTAGGACGGAAAATCTGAATATTTGTGATGAAGGAAGGCAAACCAACCTGCCGTGTAGACCGGAGACATTCCGGGGAAGAGATGCGCGTAAAAAACGCACCGGTCCGGTCCGACGGGGCGAGCAGGGCAGGGTCCGTGCGGCGCTGGCGCTCAATGAAATCCCTACTAGTGTCGAACCGAATCTCTTTGTAACTTATGGCTTGTCATCATCTCGCGCCTCTGTTCCTCCGGGCGTGTGTGTGTGTGTGTGTGTGTGTGACCGGGTTGTGTCCCCCCCCTCCAACAGTGCGCACTCAGTAGCCCCCCCCCCTCCCCTTCTGCTGCTGCTGCTGTTCTAAAATATCCAATTTCACATTGTGGCTCTTTGTCTCCCAGAAGAGTTATTTGGGAAAAAAAAGGAAAAAAAAGATCTGGTCATTTTCACCGGATCCGAACGGGGCGATACGTCGAGTCCTTGCCGGCACAGGTTAAACCTGGTTCCCGGTGCTCTGATATACGCAGGATACGGCGATAGGCTAATGATGTCAATCCCACTGTCGCCTAACATTGGTGATTCCGCCCTGTCCAATAAGATCTAAGACATGACATCCAGGGATTGGATTGTCTGCAGCCAATTTAAGAACTTTCGTCATTTTTTCGGTATCTCCATAAAGGAAGTTATAAGTGACACAGTATGAGTCGGATTTTGCTGTTCCATAGGTAGCAATTTTGATGAAACATCGTTGGCACTCACTTCAGACTGTGGCTATTATTCTGCAAATCTTCATACTATAAAACATGCCTTTTATTAATGAACATTTTAAATATGTATTATGTTTTATTAAAAATGTTCCATGCTGTATTACTGTTGATAAATAAAACGTTAAATAATTATAAATTAATTAAAACACAACTAGCCGAGTGTAAAATCGTATCGGGACTACGAAGTGGCAGAGATCCGCAGTATAAGCACACAGCCGCTCTGCAGTGTGCTAATGATTGACTCAATCTCCCATAATGCACCGCACGTGACGCAAGCGGCGCGCCAACCAACGTGGATTTCTAACGCAGTAGCAACTGGAGCTATCTCTATTTAGCGAATTTTATATCTTCTTCACGCTGTAACCTCAGTAGTGTTTTGTAAACCTTGTGTTAAACCGACATGTCGATGTTATTGACCATTTAAAACGCTTTAACGTGTTATTTGTAACTACGGACTCGTAGTTCCGTTATTTTGCATATTTTTTTTCCACGAGTCGTACACTTGTTTGAAATAATGAAGAATGACGGAACATCCGTGGGAGTATCAACCGATTTACGGCTAAACGCGTCCCTGCTGTATAAGGAGACCTGCCCGGAGCTATCACGGTTCTTCCTGTAAGAAACTTATTTACTAAAATAGCTTCATAATTTCTACTTTAGCAGCCGAAGCTTTGCTGCTTGTCCTTTATTGTTGCAATGGCAGAAGGTAGACGCTAGGTGGAGGACATCGACCAGTGTTGGTTAACTCACCACCAATGTAACGTTAATTATCTGGGTAATTCAATTTTATTTAATGTGTTAAGAGGTTGAAATATTAACTGGAGACTGGAAAACAATGAATGTCTTTGTTTTTGATTTAATTCTCTTTTTTTTGCCTCTTGCAAAAACAGAGAATTAATTGCATTATCTTTTCTGACTCATAATTATACATATTCATCTTAATTCAATAGGGCAAATGTTTTTTTATAGGGGCGAGTGAGTGCAGAGATGAGAAAACAAAACCAGTGTCAAGGTCTTAATTTGTTAACCTGAATATACAGATAAATTATACTTGCACTTGTAGGTGGAAAAAATATAATTTTTGTGTACTGTAGGTGTGTTTCAGTGCAGAGTTCAGAGGTATAAGTAACTGAGCGAGATTCTAACACCACCAGAAAGCAGTTTAGTGCTTTAGTTTTGCTGCTTGTGCTAGAAAAAAAGGAGTTCATTACATTTTCTTCTAATGGCATATCCCGCACAGTGCTGATTGCATTATTGTGTGGAAAGTGAAAGCTGAAAGCAATTTCAGGAGAAATCTTTTCAAGCCTCGGTGAGTGTGTGTGAAAGAAAACCAAAAGAGAGAGTGTGTGTGTTTGTGGGTGTGTATATGTGGTGCATGCACACTCACAGGTGTACTACATCTGTGTTCAGATTTTCTTAAATAGACTTTCTGTATTAAAAGTATGCATCTAAATTGTGCAGACTGTTGTGGCCTAGGTTTTAGTTGCATTCCAGCTGTGTCACAATGTCCTTCAGGCTTGTTTTATCTTTTTACCTGAGCCAGGATATTTTGATGGGCAGAACCATGAATGGAAACATAAAAAACAACTGATTTTTTTAACAGTAAAACCTCTATTGGGATTTTATCAATGTTTGAGCCCATTGATACTTTCAGGCATTGATCCATTCCCCCACATACTCTGGCTATGATGAATTGGGGTTATAGAGAACAATATTTGACCTCATCCGACTATGACCAGCTGTCCAGCATGCAGAACACAAATCTGAATGTTTGGACCACTGGCTGCAGGACCTGGCTGATTTGATGCCAAATTGCCTGGCAGAAACAGACACAAGCCACAGCCAACATTTACACTGAGCTAATTGACTATCCTTCACAGTGACTTTTAGCCAGAGTGATATTATGTGAGGCTTACCAGGAAACGAATTTCTCTTAAGACACTCACAGATGCCTTTTTTTTCCCTTATTTTTTGTCAGCATCCTATGCCATCCCATCAAATAGCTGGCATACATGGTCAATGTGTGTAGCTGTTTTTTAGTCCTAATGAACCACAACTCTTTCCTTGTCCCTCTAGCGATTTCCACTATCTTTGCTTTGTGCAGCTATGGTTTTGACTATGCATCACCGGTTGTTTGGTGGGCGCGTGTTATTACTCATACATGCTACTCACATATTTGTTGGTGATCGTGTTTCTGCCTTCTGCCGCTGTCTTCACCTCCTGTTAGGCTGACGAGTGTGTATGTTTGTATCAGGGTTACAGTTGCTGTTATTGTTTTTCTTATCGTTCTTGTCCTCGGTTTCAGTAAAAATCGAACAATGAAAAATTTCAGTTCTCTTAAGCATCCATTTTGTGCTTTTATATGTTTCAGGGTGTGTACTGTCGAGGAGGTGCATGTAGTTGTTGTTTCGTCTGAGTTTTTTTTTTTTTTTTTGTCCTTGAAAGTGATTTGACATCACTGTGTTGTGGGCCACGTTGCCAGACATTTGGAGCTGTTTTCCAGTAACTTCATAATGAGTTGTGTGTCTTGGAAACGGGGTCTGACAGAGTGTTCTAATAACCAAAATATGCTGGATGTCTGCTCGACAAACAACATCATGACTCTGCTTGAAGGGCGTTATGCAACTTTTTTTTTTTATTATTCATAGAGGCCACAATATTGTGCAGTTCACGCTCCCATATCAGCAATCAGCAGTGGTGAAAGAAGCAATAGGATCCTTTTCTCAAGTAAATCTAAAAAGTTAAGTTGTCTAAATATACAAAGCTAAAATGTGGCTCAAGAAAATGTACAGAAGTATGATCCTCTAAATGTACTTGAAGGAAAATAAGTAAAAAGTAAATTTACTCACTATGAAGAGTAGTTTATTTTACAGTCTTATATCATTATAGTGTATTTTTAAGCACTAATACATGTAAGAGCATGTTAATGCTGTAGTTTATTAAGAGCCACTTTTAGATAATTGATAGATCAGTAGTATAATAATAATAAAATGGACCTTTCACGTGCCCCACGATTGGCTGGCGACCATCTGGGGTGTATCCCTGCCTCTCGCCTTAACGCGCTGGGATAGGCTCCAGCAGACCCCTGCGACCCCGAAAGGGAATAAGCGGGATAGACAATGGATGGATGGATGGATGGACCTTTCACACCAAAACACAGTCAATGTATGAGACATTGCCAATGTGGTGTAAGCATAAAAAATTGACTCCAAATAGTTTTAACTAGGTCAACTAGCTTTATATTCCAGGTGTATTAAATATGTAAAATTAATCATACTTTTTTGGTTACACCACTTGTTATTTTCTGTCAAAAATTGACGTTGAATTGGGCTTTAACACAAATTACCAAACATTTTGATGAATGTTTCCTAAAACTGTATTTTATGCATTTTTTGACTTTCTCATCTTGTCAAGCATGATTTGTCACTGACCCTTATACAGAATAAGTGTAACATTTAAATTTGAACAGTAACTTGCAAATGGCAATGCGGTGAAGTAATCCACTGAATCATTTCAGGCTTAAAGTCATTCCCTTCCAATTTCTGTCCGATTCAGTTGCTGCGTTTTTCATCCCCACTGCTGCCGGCGCCTATGCGAGGCCTCTTTGCCTTTGCTCTCCTCCCCGCCGCTCGGCGTCATCCCCCCTCCAACTGTATCTCTCTATCATTCTCTCCTTACTGGTCTCTCCCAGCAGGAGCCAGCCAAAGTTTCCACATGTACGACAGAGCCCCAGACTGGGAGGCACCTGCCGGCCTCTTTCTCTGTCACATCCGGCTGATGGATGAGTCCAATCTGTATCCCGGAGAGATGGAGTATTTAGAGTGTAAACCGAGCAACACTTGCCTAAGCCGGGCCTCTTGTGTCGAAATAGCTATGTATTATTAACACGGGTAAAGGTTTATCAGTGATCACCATTATCACTGTGAGCACCTCTGTCTGCCCCCCCCCTCCATCCTGTGTGCAGGGCCCATACCCTCAGTGTTCATCACCACAACTAAGCATGCACTTAAAAGGAGATGCATGACAAGTATGTTAATAGGATCGGTGCGGTGGTCGAGGTCGGTGCGGTTTATGCTTTCTGAGGCTTGGCTCATCAGGGGAGCAACGGGGAGGGAGAATGTGGGAAAGAAAAAGTTCCTCAAGAATCCAGCTTCTCTACACTTGAGTCATCATCAGTGGTCTACAGTTTTTTTTAGTTTTTTTCAAATCATAGGATTTGCTTTTTAGCGCTGCAAATGAATAAATGTCTTGTCTGATGTATTCAGAATGTGTCGATAATCAAGTGGACATAATGATCATTGATTCTCGATACCGGAGCAAGCACCTCTGGGAAATGGCTTCAAACGCGCTAACTTTCCGAGGAGGACCTTCATGAGAACGCGTTTCGGGAATTGTTAAAGGTCTTTATGTCATTATCATTCCTCCGCACAATCCATCATGTCGGCGTCACACAGCTACTTTTCATTTCCAGTATTTTCTGACAGAGCTCCTGCATAATCTGACAGTTTAATCCAGACACTGATTATAAAATTGGTGGTGGGGGAGGGGGGGGATCAAGGGACGGTGACTCAGACTGTGCAATGAGTGATGGGGGAGATATGCTTCAAATCTGTTGAGCTCCACCACGTATCCGGCAGCATATGGAACGGGTGAGAGTGCAAGCAGAGAGAGCGTTGGGAACCCCGTGTTGCTATGATACCACATCAGCAGCCAGTGGGTCAACTCCGGATAAAAGTTGCCCCCCCCCCACTCCTCCTCCATCCCCACAGCCCCTCCTCTGCTGAAATAGCCAGACCCGTTCCAGTTCCATCCTGCCACACATGCCGCAGGACAACAAATTTCCCCTCCATTGATTTAAACCCAGGCTAATTTTAGCGGGACTTAGCCGTGCCAAGTTAAAATGTTTGCACAAATATGTCATAGCTCGCATTCCAGAAGCGGAGACGGCCTAGCAATCACAAAGGCAGGGGCGGTGTGTGTGTGTGTGTGTTTGTGTGTGTGTGTGATGTGAGGCCATTGAAATACTTCGGAGAGTTGACTTCTCTTGCTTGGGAGAGACCAATTTACTTTTACGGTTGCATGTTTTCCACATCGCATAAGGAGAAGGGTTTTCTGTCCATACCAAACTCCCCCCTACAACAGTACTTTCATCTTTTGCAAAAAAAAAATGTGTTTTTGTAAAATTGAGATCTACCAGTTTCTTTTACTAAATGATTCAAATCAAAAAAGCATGTTGAACAAAATGATTCTTATCCTCTTGTGTATTCCGGTTTGAATAGAGCTGTTCTAATGTAAATTGAGAAGAGCATTTTGAATACATGAATATGTATGCTAGATTAATTATACATGCTTTTCCCCCAGTATTATTAAAGTTTTACTACTTAATCATATTTTACTAGCGGTTCTCAACATTAAACCCAGTTACAGATTTCTTTGATTCTTGTTTGGTTGTGGGGAAATGCCTAATCGTTTTCTTTTCTTTCTTTCTTTCCTACAGTAGTCAGCTTCCTCTAAAGGCTCAAGGTAAGTTTCATTTTCAGCTTTTACATATTTTCATTATCGTATGGTTTAGTCAGCGATGTCCTCAAGAGGTAATAACCGCAAAGAGCTAAATGCAGTAGTAAGCACAACCTCGTCACTGCCGTGTCAAGGTTGATAAACCCCACTTAACCCTCAGCCAAACAAATGAGTCAGCCAGCTGTCTTTAGCAGGCTGCCACACACACACACACACACACACACACACACAGACCCCTGACAGCCAAAACCACATCAACAGCAAGGCAGCGTTGCCATTTAGTGAAGCTCCAAATAATACTAGCACTGTTCCCAAGGAGCAAAGCACGGTGTTTATCACTTGTCCCCGAAACCGATAATTTGACACAGCCTCACGATGTCTCGCTTCAGTAAAGCTGCAAGTTGTTGTTGTTTCGGAATGACGCGCATAATCGAATCTTTTTCTTCTCTCACTACAGAAAAAAAAGAACAGACGTTGTAATGGCACAGATAAGCAAGGGGGAATCAGCAGAGAATAACAGTTATAGTCTGTGTAAGATATTAATCAAAAGCCTCGAATTTCATTTTAAAAAATGGTGACCGCAAACGGAAAAGTTTTCAGGCTTGATTTAAAATAACAGAGTTTCAGCATATTTCAAGTTTTATGGAAGTTTTTTTTTTTTCAGAAGAGAACATATAAACTTAATGCTGCTACTCCATGTATAGTTTTACCTCCAGGGAGCAGAAAGCGAGCCTGTCCCAGATAATCAGAGATTCCAGGATGGTTGTTAACATGTATAAATAAAAAGTGTATTAAACTGTGCAATGCTTTATAAATCAGTAGTATTTTAAAATCTGTTATTGACAGACAGGAAGCCAGTGCAAACATCTGAGAACTGGAGTGATGTGATTTTTTTTTTTTTGTCTTAGTGAGGACTGAAGCAGCAGCTGTCTGACCGACTTTTTTTCTTTTTCAGTATTTGAGACGACTAAAGATAAAGGCATGGACACGTTTTTCTAAATCCTTCTGAGACATAAGTCCTTTAATCCTTGATATATTCTTAATGTGATGGTAGATTCACTTTATAATTATCATAAGGTGGCTGTTCAATTCAGTCCGTGAATACACCAGAAAGATTTTGTAGTTTTTTAACACAAGCAATTTAAGCTGATCACTTCAACTTCCTTTTATCAATCTTACTTAAATGTAAATACAATTACGTTAGTTGTATCTCTGTTTAATTAAATACTGAAGTATTGTTATGGTGTCATTGTAATGGTGAGTGGTTGAAATCTACATCAAAACAGTTGTTTAGTGTTTAAAAGTGGTTCACTGATTTCTATAAGGCCCATAATTGTTCATTAGTGAGGTGTCTGGGTTATTCTTGTTTAACAGTGGCTTCATGACGTCAGCTTTAGGGCCTGTGGGAAGAAACCTTTTGGGAGGACGGTGACCTGGAATTTTTTTTTTTTTTGAGATGAGGGGGGGATGAAGGTGAATCCTCACTGGCGGCGTGGGGTCGGCGCTCCAGTCCGCTCGGCTCTGATCGTCATGATTAATGCTCTCTTCAGACGGGGGGGCCGAGGTGGCTCCCTTTTCAAAGTTTCTGCCGCACTGCGTTGTGCTTTCTTCTTGTTTTGATTCCTCTTGTCCTTGGCAGAGGGAACAGATTGGTGATGCAGGTAAAATAGGTTAGAGAGGAACAACTTCACTCCAGACTCGTTTAAGGAAAAGTCATCTGCCGTCTCAGATGATCTCTCTCTCTCTCTCTCTCCCTCTTCTTCTCAGCAAAAAAGAGGCAGACAAAAATCTCCAGTCTGCTGGAGGACGTGCTGGTGTGTCCATACTGCTTCCAGTGGCTGAAGCCTGACAACCACCGGATGCGGCTGCGGCCCAAGCGGCGTCCACCGGCGCGGCTGCAGAGGATCCTGCGCAGGAAGGCCAGGGGCAAGTGGCTCAGCCTCATACAGCAGAACCTGCTACGCCGCTTCCAAAAGTCCTGCTCGGTACTGGTAAGGCAGACAGAACGCCACAACCCCCCGTAGACCCTGTTATGGATCGTACTGCACTGCAGCACATTGTCCTTGCAGAATAACTCCAGGGATATGCACTCGAATCAGTGTCCTCAGCTTTTTGTGCTTTTGTAGTGGGCATATATCGACATGCATTTTTGGGGCAAGCATTTTTATATCTGTATGTGGTAATAACATGATGGTCTGCCTGGAAAAGCATATAATGACCCTGCTCCTAAATGAGCTCAAGCACTTTGTGTGCATTATGTCCTCTTATAGACTTTTTCTACAGCTGTCAACAATGCCTCTCTGCATTTAAGCGTTCCCGTAAGTTCAGTGAGTCAGTGACAAGGGTCCTTAAAACGCCACATCTGCAAGGAATAAAGCCACTTACGCCTTTATTCATTCCTGATTAGCAGCTGTATTCACCATTACATTTACAATGTCTGCTGTGAGGAAAAAAATATTTTACATGATGCTGTACGCTTATATTGGTGTTTAATTTGGATTAGGGAACAATGCCCAAACTTGGTATCGGATATATTAACAACACATGCTGTCAATTAGGGTTTTAAAACAAATTTTTAGTCATTTTTTTATAGAAGAAAAAGATAAACATTTTAAACATAGACTTTTTAAAGGACAAAAAACCAACATGAACACAAAATGTACATTTTAAGTGACCGTGTGAATTTTTTATTCATTTTTTTTTTACTTTCTCATTTTGCCAACCATGATTTGTCACTGACCCTTAAGTCAAAATGTTGTTTTTTTGTATAATATAACACACACATAAAGATGCAACACTGCAACCGTACCATACCAAACTAAAACTAAATGAAACCAATAGAATTAAATTATTAGTTTTAAATTGAAAACTGTACCATCCATCCATCCATCCATTGTCTATCCCGCTTATTCCCTTTCGGGGTCGCAGGGGTCTGCTGGAGCCTATCCCAGCGCGTTAAGGCGAGAGGCAGGGATACACCCCAGATGGTCGCCAGCCAATCGTGGGGTACACACACCATTCACACACCATTCACTCTCACACTCACACCTATGGGCAATTTAGAGTTTACCAATTAACCTGAGCATGTTTTTTGTATTGTGGGAGGAAACCGGAGTACCCGGGGAAAACCCACGCAGACACGGGGAGAACATGCAAACTCCACACAGAAAGGCCCCAGACCCAGGCCCAAGGCGGGTCTTGAACCTGCGACCTTCTTGCTGTGAGGCAACAGTGCTACCCACCGCACCACCGTGTCGCCCCTGAAAACTGTACATTAGCTAAAAATCTCCCAGCCCTAGCTGATCCAGATGTTTCTGTAATAAACATATACTGGTCCTCTGTAGATGATCTACCAGGTTATTATTATTTATCATGACATAGCAAGCCTTTTAGTCTCCGCTGCTATTCCAAAGGAGACAATGTCATTTGTTTTCTTTCAACACAAAGTGCATGCTTTTATTACGGTGCCCCACTTACCATCAGGGCCTGTACAGTGGTCCCATTAAGCCGAACGCTAAGAGAACAACTCCTGCCAGATAGCGCTTTGTCAACGCACACCATGTACCGTCCCACACTCCTGTATTGTTACACTGGCCCTTTTTTTGCCCGTTCTCCTAATAGATAATAATGGATGGGATCAGTTTGCCCCTGCATCAGAGCAGCGATAGGAACAGCTACCAAGGGGGCAAAGAGCCCCATTCGTCGATCTGACGTCGGCTTAATGAAGAGCATCTCGTGGGGAAATGCCGCTTTCCTCATTACAATCTGGTTGGGTTCAGCGAGTGTGCTGGTATTCACCGCTCCAGCCGCTCTTAACCAACTCTCTGCTCTATATGTGTTGACACGGAGGGCAAAGAGGAAGGCAGAGATGGAGAGAGGGAGCGAGCATGGAGGAGGTGAGAGAAGTGTAGGACCATAACTCAGGAGGTTGAAACAGGAAAGGTGAAGAGAGGGAAGCGCGTGGAAAGTGGCCAGATAAGAAAGGTTAACGGGATAAGTCAGGTGATGGACTACAAGAGGAAAAAAGTTGTCATCTTGAGTCATAATTTCATATGCGGCGGTGGCTCTGAGACCCAGTGTTCGCCAGTGGACTGTGATGAAGGTCAGATCCATGCTCTGATATGGAAGTCATTGGAGGAAAGTAGTTTGAGTGAATCTTTGCATTCAGGAGGTGTCATGAAGTCTATTTTAGGGGTTTCCAACATCATGGTCTGCTGAAAAAATAATATGCAGGAGAGTGATTAAGTTTTCTACCCGAGTTTTAAAGGTCCTGAAATGTAGACAGCAAAATTTTAATTGCTTTTTGACCATAAGAAGGTCTAGGTGGTATATAAATTCCGTCCCATGCTTCAAAGTGTTCAATCCACAGGGAAATGCACACGGCCTGTGTTCATAAACTGCCAAAATACGAGCCGTCGTCAGAGGAGACGCTCATTAATATTAATGAGACAGACACGAAACAAACTGTTCTTTCTAATGCTCCATAAAGATGCTTGAGAGTCGAGATGTAAAACTATATTGAGATGATTTTTGGTACTTAAAATCACAAATATATCTTGTCGGAGATATCAAAACGTCAAATAAAACCCAGTAAAAGTGTAAAATACGGGACCTTTTAATGGTCGAGCCCTCAAATAAAAAACCTCAAACAGTCAGATTTTTAGAGCATAGCTTCTTAAAACAAAACTATCAATGTGAAACCAAATCAAATACACATGATTGAATCTTCTAACAGCATACATGTTGTGTTCCGCTGTGATCCCAAAGCCTCCACTTGATATTTATAATTTAAAATTTTGCAATTCAGAAAGCTCCATCATCTAACTTTTTTTTTAGGATTTGCAGCCTTCATAAATATAGTCGCTAGACATCAACTCCCTGACCCCAAAGCTGTGTGATTATGTTTTGGTCACGTTCGTTCATCTCGTGACTTCGTAGTAAACCAATACACCCGCAGCACCAAATCCGTCAGTATTTTTACCCTCCGCTTTAACAGTCACTCAGCTCTCATACACCAGAGGTCTACAGGGGCGACGTATCAAGCCGCGTATGCGCAGCGGCATGCATCTGCGCTCCACAGAAGGGCGATAGCAAGACGATAGCCTTAAAGTGCAAGTGGTGAGATAAGAGCAGGAATGCAGCCTGCCCTCCTTTTCATTCGCCTCCCCTCGGCTCCGCGCTGATGCTGGGGCACAGCAACCCCGGCGGGGTCGAGGAGGTCGGCACGAGACCCTAAATAAAGAGATTAGCATCTACTCTTTTTACAGTAAACCGCCTCTTTAAAGATAGAAGCGTGGCCTGCAGTTCGCGCCAGTTGTCGTTTTCAGCAGCTATTTCCTGCTGTTTATTATTTGACTTGATGAAAAACAGAAACAGAAACCTGCCCGAGTGAGACGATTTCGATGCAGCGAACAATTTGTCTGTGTTCGTCTATGTTCTTGTTCCCCTCCTTGTTTTTATGGCTGTATTTACGTGTGCCAGAGTGAAGTGTTATGGCTGCGTGCGCCGTATTCCGCTCTGCTCACCGTCAGTCACATGACATCCACAGGAAGAGGCAGAGCAGTTATCAGACGAATAATCTAAACATATCGTCATATAACTTTGTGATCACATTGAAGGCTGTTTGTGTATGGGGTGAGACGAGCTGTGAGTGTTTGCAGACTCGTATTCAGATCCGTGCTCTCTGTGCTCTTGCAAGTGTCAAACAAAGTGTTGGATCTCGCTATGGATGAGAGGTTTAAAAAAGTATTTATATATATATTTTTGCCACTTCCCTGATCCTGCACTACTTCAAGTTAAAACAGAGAAACTAATAATCATTTTTGCATTAGTGATGGCATTCAATGGTTTTAGTGGTTTTCTGTGACGCTTGTAGGTGTTTGTGCAATTAAACGTGATTTGAAGAAAATCGTAACTGAAATGGAATTTGCAATATCTGCCAGAAAAATCACAATTCAACTTTTTTTCTTAAAATCATTCAGCCCTAATCATTAGTCTTGGGCCATTAGCCAACATTTGACGTTCGTCACAGCCCAAATATTATAATATGTAGATTTAAAAAAACAACTATATATTTAAATATAAATAAAGTCACCACAACCAAAACAGCTGGAATGTGTTGTCGCACTTTAATTCTGTTATTTGCTCTGCAGCCGTGATTAAGTTTTTTTATTACCACTCAGCAGTGTATATTGTAGAGTCGGCAAAGCAAAGTAATGAAATTAAGCTCAGCCTTGCAGCAGGGACTCTGAAAAACTATAAAAATAGATAAATAAATAATGATAATTTATTAAGAAAAACATTTCTATGTTGTGAGATTGTATACTGAATTAATATCATGGCCAAAGCCTTTTAATTATGTTTGAATGTTCATCCTCAAATATGTCCTTTTTATAACATATCTGCAGTTAATTTATGTGCTGAATGTTGGGAAATGTGTCTATTTGTTTCCTCTAATAAGACAATAAGCATCAGACAGACAACACGTGATCAGTAGACGCACATTCCCACTCATACACATGGTTTACAGTATTAAGATTCCAGGGTGTAAATCCCCTGCATTACACGTTATATTGCTCTCCCCTTAGGCGCTATATATATGTGCTGGCATCAGGGTGGATGCCAGTGCATGATTAACGTTCCACAGTTCTGTGAAGTTGCGTCTTAGATATATGACATGATAAATCAGCCGTGTTTATGTATGCTGGAAAGGTTATCTAGCAATGGCTATGGAAATCAGTTGGATTGAAGCCCCTAAATGGAGCGGAGGATAACTCCTTTCCCTCCTTCGCTCTTCCGTTCTCCACCGTTGACTCTCAATTTGTACTTCCCCGGGGAGCTGTTTGTTGCGGGATAGGTGGATATGCATGTTTACTGAACGCACAACACTTGTCTCCCCCCCCCCCCCCCCCCCCCCCCCCCCCCCCCCCCCCCCCCCGAATATAAGATGAGCCAGGCGTTTAGAAAAATAAAAAGCGACAGAACACAAGCGCTCGAAGGATCTTTCATTCCTCCCAGAAGAGCTGTGTTTCCTGGACACAAGTCAAGCCCCTCGTCGTAATTTATGTCACCACTTCTTCCTGATGGCAATGACCACTTCTCATCCTCTCATCTCTTGTTCTATTTTGTGCCCTTGCATTCTCCAGCCCCCCTCCCTTATTCTACTCATCTACCTGGCCGACATCTTTGCATCCTCCTCATCCTCATCCATCTCTTCTCCTTCCTACATCCCTCTGTCGTATTTATCTTTACTGGAGTCATGTCACTGGAGAATATGCCTCTTGAGGAGATGACAGGAAACAGTAGAGAGAGAGAGAGAGAGAGAGAGATGTCTGGCTGGTGCTTCGCCTCTTCGCTCCCGGGGAACAGGAAACACTTCACACAGGGTTTTGACAGCTCGAGGTTGCACGGCGAGTGACAGGATGACAGGAGGGGGACGTGTAGGCGAGAAGGAAAGGCCAGGGGGGCGAATGTGGAACAGCAACAGCGGGGATGGCCTTGGGTTTTGTTGTTGTTGTTGCTTTTTTTTTTTAAATACCAACAAGGGAAACGTCAGGGGAAGTGGAAACACTCCCTAATGCCTCACGTGCGTGGGGATCCAGCGCCGTGTTTACCCGAGTATTTTCAGCGTGTGAATACACAGATGAGTAAGAGCGGCGGCCGCGGCAAGTCAGTGCCAGCTGGGTTTCATGTCTGACGTGCCTGGGGAAGATTGAAGGCTCCATAAACACACACACACACACACACAAACACTCGCATATTCACAATATAAACATTTCACTCTCTCTCTCACACACACACACACACACACACAATGAACCCTGCGCCGGGAGCAGATGCAGCTCCTGTTTCCAGCTGTCATCGTGCTCGTAGCCCGGTTCACGGTCAGGATAAACCCCCGTATCGAGAACCCGATGCCGCACCACGACGGCGTGTCATCGCCCAATTAGCCTCTCTACCTCACTTCATCTCATCCGCTCGCCACTATTAGCAAATTGCAGCTTGGCAACCCCCCTGCTATAAATTGGCACGGGCGGTGTCAAGGTTTAGAAGATGCCACTTTTAGATCTTTTCTCGCTTTGAAAGTATATCGCCTCTGTAGCCCACAGTGTTCTTCTCATAACCGTTGTTAAGCCGCACGTGCGTCCTGCCACAACGGTCATAGAGGAGCTCTAAATTCAGACTTGTCTCTAAGCAGTTCAGTCCATTCCTAAAGCAGAAAATGTTAAAGAGCAGTGGTGTTGCCAAGGGTTTTTCTTTTAGTCAATGAAAATATTTGATTTCATATTTCTCTGCAGAAATCTATAATATTTTGAGGGGGTTGTCAAAAACAAAAAAGTGAGATTTTTATGTGTTTGACCTGTGTAGTAATAGAGGCAATAAATGGAGCTTGATTCAACAACTCAGGTTAAGCCAAGTCCCGACTGATCTGTAGCATGAACAGGAAGGTCATGTAATGTTACTACTCCAAGCTCCTTCCATAAAAAGACCATGGAGCACACGAAAACCAGCATAGGGAGACAATCAAGTCGCTATTCACAGCCGAACACGGCAGCCATGATGCTACACTACGTGCTGTTACGCCGTATGAGAAACAAGAAACCAATTTTATATAATTAAGTTCAAGAAAGAAAGGTGTCTACCAAAAATCTCTTCAATTCCTGTTTTTTTCCCATATCACAGGGTAGAAATAAATATTGCAATTTCAGTTTTTCCCCGATGTCACCCAGCAGTAATGGAGAAGCAGTGTTCAGTTTTTATGTTCCACATATCTGAAATAAACCCTCAGAAAACTGCAGGCCTGTGATATTAAGCTCTGGATATCCGGGAATAAAATGTGACATTTATCACCAGCAACAGAGACTGACATAAAGGGTGGGGAAAAAAAACAAACATTTGATTTAACATCATTTTCAAATGGCGGCAGTTTGCTTGAGCTCTGCATTCAGATCAGGTGTGTGTGTGTGTGTGTGTGTGTGTGTGTGTGTGTGTGTGTGTGTGTGTGTGTGTGTGTGTGTGTGTGTGTGTGTGTGTGTGTGTGTGTGTGTGTGTGTGTGTGTGTGTGTGTGTGTGTGTGTGTGTGTGTGTGTGTGTGTGTGTGTGTGTGTGTGTGTGTGTGTACCTGGAGGCCGGCCTGTGTGTCTAAGTGGTTGACTCCATCATCACAGTGCGAGACCACGGTTAGAAACAGGTTTACACTGCTTGCCTCTTATTGATCCGCCAGCTCTTCTGCTTTGGGCTTTATTATGTTCCATTGATGGGTGCTCTGTCATCAGTGACTTTCACACACGCTGCACGCAGATATTCATGCTTTTGGATACAACCCTCGTCACGCAATCACCCTTTTTAGCACTCAAAGACTCTTAACTCCGTCCTTCACCCCGTGGCCACAGGCAACTTTGCCACATTTTGTGACCGTGGCCGCCAAGGTCAAACGGATCAACGGAGCTGACCTGGGGCAGCGGAGTGAAAGACAGGAAGCAGGTATTTATAGAGCAGGGGCTATTAATAAGTGAAAGAGCCATCTGCTGAATTGATTTATGTGGATCTGTGTGTGTGTTTCTATGCCGCTGCACTATCTCACCAGGCAATTTGTCTGGATTTGAGACAATGTCGCTGCACGCATGTTGCAAAAGTTTGTGTTACTGTGAAGGGTTAACAATATTGTTACGCTTGGTTCAACTTCACTACAATCTTATCAAGGGCTGTCACATTCGTTTTCTCACAGTTAATATTATTGTCCTGACACGTTTAAGTAAAAATTAAATCCTAATTAATTAGCTGTTGGCAAAGGTATACGTGATTACATGCTGTGTATATGATTAATTAGAGCATGGAGAGCAGGTGTTGATATTCCATGAGCCGCGCATAATTGCAGGAGCTAAGCAGACGTGATATATGTGAACGGGATCAAGGTTGAGTGTATCTGTCGCTGTGGCCATCTGTCTGTCTTCATGTTTTAATAAAAACACAGGCTTACCTGTGTTTTAGGAAAAGGATTGCTTAGATGGGGGCATGATGAAAGGTCACGCCTGGCCTAGTGTGACAATATATTGTGTATACACCAATAAGAGTCGATACCTGTTCACTTTGTTTCTTGCATTGCAGTTCAGTTTCCTGATTTTTTTTTTTCCCCTGAGAGCAGGAGTTCAACAATAAATATCTCGTCTGCAAAAACAACAACCATCCGTTACCGTTGCGCCAGCTGTGCATAGGTGGTTGTTTATCCCCTCCCTGCCCCGCGGCTCCAGCGTGTCGCCTCTGCCATATGCTCGATCGGCCGCCGCGTCCGTCCGTCTGCTGCCAGAATCAACAGCCCAAGCCTCTCCCGGTGCCGCTGGCTCACGTGTGTCCCCGCGGAGCGCACACACCACATGTCAGAGGATTAGTGTAAATTAAACGGCCACACAAAGGGCGGGATTTCCATTCATTAATGCTGACAATCGCGCTCGTACACACCTTAATCATTACTGGGGAGAGGTTTGTTTTTCAGAGAGCCTGTCTCATCAGTGCTCGAGTGCGGGGCCAGCTGATGATAATGGGGCCACTAGTGGTAACCAGAGGACAAGAGGATGAGTAACTGGAGGTCAGTCCAGCTGCAAACACCCGTCCATGACCAGCTGTGTTTCAATCCACTCCGCCCTCCTGCTTGGCTACGGAGTTTTATAACGTGATTGAATATTTGGCACCGGCTTTCTGTTTAGATATGATTAGATGCAACTTGATGACCTGCAGAAGGAAGTAGGATAATTTCAGCAAGAAATAACAAATGGAAAGACTTTAAATGAAAGTAAAACATAAAATAATAAACGGATCATCTTAAAACTTTAAACATATGTTCAGAATATAAAAAAAAATTGCAGTAATGGCACTTTCCATTATATATTTTCAAAAAATATCAGGTACAGACTACATATGGTACAGACATTAAGACAACTGTCTGCTGAAATTATTAAGCATACATTATTGCTATTTTGTATGTATTATTTTAACGTCAGTGCCAACCATTTTCCAAAGGTTACTATAATATTTCCTGGATCTTTTTGTGGAATCGCTGGTTTCTGTTTCATCATGCAGAGTGAATATCATCTTGCATCGTCCCAATTAAAACGTTAAGGCGGCTCTCACGACAGGTATGTTCCTGTGATGCAGATTGCAGGTGCTTTGAAAAGTACTTCATGTTTGTGCCTGCAGAGATTTCAGTCAGTTACCGAACGACTTCTCCCCAGTTGTGTGTGAAACCCAAAAAAAGTAGTAATGCCTCGCTAATCTTTCAAGGCGAGTGCTGGAACGCTCTGTGCTCAAGGACACTACAGCAAAATGCACATACCTAAACCCTTATCCACTCTATAAATAGCACCCTGCACCCTGTCTGTTTTCTCTTTTGCAACACTTCCACGACCAGAAAGTAGTGCCACATCCTTTGTAATATTCATGCTTCTATTGGCTGAAGACACACAGAGAAGCCTGCAGGCTGCGTGTTCCTGGATGATAGCCTCCCAGAGCCCTCTGTTCCAACCATATCTGCCTCATCAGCGTAGCTGCTTCGACTTGTTAGAATCTGTTTTTTTATGAAGCGATTGTGATCGCGATTGGGTCGAAGTTTAGAAGTGTGCATGTTCGGGAGAGATAACGAGGCTTAATGTTCAACGCTGTCTTTTTTTCAGCGTTAGGCGTCGTCTGCTTTGGAAAGAGCAGCATGCTTTACATGATCAGAATAACTCACAGGACTTAAGACTGCAGTGCTGTTTAATTGGGAAGTAATAAAGTATAAACAGTTTCAGCAAACTATTTATCTTATAATTTACATATCCTACTAGGACTATTATTTTTTACTGTGACAGATTCCAGCCATTCCTTTCTCCTGTCTGTGTTTTGATGTGTATATAAGACATTTGATGGTGGATGTATCTGTATGGGTTGGACAAAGCAGCAGCAGAGTGCCGGCAGTCCCACAGATGAATCAACTCTGTTGACAGTGCGTTGGTCAACCCCCCCCCCCCCCCCCCCCCCAGCCCCCAATTTGAGCCACACCCCTATGCAAAAATGGGTGGGTCAGCTGCTGGGCTTGGTCTTTATAAATCTGGACATGCAGGCTCGAGTAGTAACCACTTGACGCGGTCACGTAGAGAACGAGAGCGGAACTCTCCTCCTGAAACCCGCCCCCCCCACTCTCCGACCGCCACCTGTCAGAATCTGAAATGGCCACCTTCGTGTCGGTGAGTTTTCTGTTTCATCAGCATTCGGGACTGTCAACAGCTCGGCTCACGCCCGCTGACCTGAAACCGGTTTCCCCCCCGGCGCAACTCTGGACGGCTCGTGTCAATGATGGGATTTAAGTTACTGAAGGTTGCTGCAGGAGTTTCTGAAGGAGGGCTCCCCTGGTGCATTTTTCCACCGTGAGGAAAGGAAAGGATTCTGCAAGGAGAGACATGCAACTGTCTCTGAGAGATAAATTCTGTGCTGGAGATGGTTGAAGCTTGTTTGCTCCTCGTAGCTTGCCTGCACTTGAGGGCCGGCTCATTACTGGGCTGATGTGATTGTCTCCAAAATGCTATCTATATCACTTAGTATGATGGTGCTGGCTTGTGTGTGACCACTGGGCAGCAATTACTGGTAAATAAAAGCGTCTGCTAAAAGCTGTAAATGAGCGGCTGTGGCAGTTACTTGTGGTTTGATCTTCTTTTAATGTATCTTTTATTGAACAGCACACTTGTACTTTACCTTCCTATTGATCGCCTACCAATTATTTCCTAACAGCGTACCTGAACTCTGAAAGATGTACTATAATTGGGCCTGATCCTTGTCAATTTCCGTGAACTTTGTCCTTTCCGGGAAAGCGGCCCAGCGGGAGCTTTTGGGATGCCGATTGTCGTCTTGAATCATGAGAATCTCCCGAGACGACAGACACATCGTAACTCTCTCACGTGTCCGCACGCTTCACCTCACTCGTGTGCTTTCATTTGCACGCCGTATGTAATCTAAGCCAGGTAATTGTTTTCAGTTTATTACAAGAGCGAGAGAATAAAAACACCAAAGTCCCCAGAGCAGAAAAAAAGGTTCATGCACTGAAAAAGTTGGCCGACCTCTCTTATACAATCCATACTCTGAATATAGGAAACTACACAGCAACAGCCCCACCCTGCCCCCTCATAGGCTAAAGTCAATATTTCCTATCCGGCCTCAACTAATCCAGTTATTTTCATATCCATACAAACATTCAAAGGTAAAACAATCTAGCGGATGTTTGGCAGGGCCAATGGCGAGAGCCTCAGCTGTTAAATGAATCATCTCCTGTCATGAGTTTGTTTCCTGGACCCCAATGTGAATTATTCCTCAGCTGTGAGATTGAAAAAGATGCGGCTGACATCTGTGAAGCTCTGGGCCGGCCTGCGTCACCCCGGGGCCACATGAGGGCTTCTCATCTGCCACGGCTTGTGTCCCTGGGGTCGTTTTGCCCAGACCGGGTCACAGCAAACTGTGGTGTGTACCAGTGTGACACGCAGTCTGCTGAAAACTATTAAAGGAAAAGGATAAAAACTTCAGAATCCCTTGTTAAATTTACATGAGTTGGGAGATCGATTTGCTGTTTTACGAGAGTAGTTTCAGGTTTTTTGGAAACCTGCAGGATTTTTTTTCCTCTTCTATGCCTTCAGCTGAAAGCCTCATTGTATATGACAGGAATATAGATGCACACCGATGCAATATTAATGAATATGTTACTTTCCCTCCTCTTATCCCAGATGGCCACCTGCCACACTTGTAATAAGACTTCCAGACACAAAGGAATGAACCGGGATTTCATGGCTACCCTCGCTAAGACCCACGGCACACCAGGGAGCGCTGGCAGACACCGGACGCCACAGTCCACCCCCAGGCCCCTCACGGCCACCCCCAAGACCCCTGGCAAAGACAAGACAGCCATTCACACACCTAAGTAAGTTATGTATGCCTGCCGGTATTAATATCTTGAGCTACATTTTAATGCGAGATATAACCTTCCTCTAAACTGGGTTGGTGATCTGAGGGGGTGTTGTGTCTGGCATGTTAGCATCTGAATGATTTCTATTTATTCAGCGTCAACAGATCTGCTGCTAGCTGTTGGTGTGTGCCCCCCCCACCCCCCACCCCCCTGCCAGATCATATACTTGTTGACGGCACACTTTCAACGTTTCTTGCCACTCAACAAAATCTCAGGTTACTGTATCTTAACTCCTCTTTCCCCTCTCTCCCCCTCCAGGTCCTCCATC
The DNA here is from genome assembly GCA_036785175.1 of Eupleurogrammus muticus. Classification (NCBI taxonomy): domain Eukaryota; kingdom Metazoa; phylum Chordata; class Actinopteri; order Scombriformes; family Trichiuridae; genus Eupleurogrammus; species Eupleurogrammus muticus. The sequence goes on from JAYKQN010000020.1 coordinate 16,808,763, forward strand.
TCCTCTAAGACTCCTGGGTCAGGCTCATCCTCCTCCAAGACTCCATCTAAAGCCAAACAATGGGTCGTTGGCCTCAGTAAGATACTCATGCGAAAGGACGACCAGAGCAGCAAGAAGGGCGGCTTAAAAGACTTTCTCTCCTCACTTTGAGAATCTCCCAAACGCACCCTGTTGTCTATTCCTTAAAAAAATAAAAGGCCTTAGACCCTTGTTGTAACCAGCTTACACCAAAAGGCTGAGGGGGAACCAAAGAAAGTCTTTGGTTTCTGAAGCCGGTGCCTGGGAAGTTACAGTTTGCCCACTAACACGATTGCAGCTGGGCTGGTTGGGGTGGCGCTCCTGAACGCAACATCTGGGGGCGTCGGGGTGGTTATTTCAACCATAAATCAGTTTTACTGCATCTTCTGCTGAGCCAGACAGAGGACAATGCATCTTCTGTCTAATTTTGCCTCTTCTGATCTTCTGAACCGAGGATGCTCCTCTTGGCGGCAGGTTAGAGGAATTATTCATTATTAACATTTGTCACCACGAATAGCATTTGCAACATTTCAAGCTGGTTTACATGCTATTATTCTTCTTTGAGGTGATTATTTCTTTTCTAAAATGTATTTAAAAATAAATGTATAAACATAAAACTGTTTATTATTCATGCTACTTGTTGTTAGGAACTTTTATAGGAATATGTTTACTCCAATGTGTGTGTGTTAAGTGGGGAGTGGGCCTCTATGAAGTTGTTTGTGCAACCACTGTTTATAATGACAGATACACAAATGTTCTGTGTATATGGGTTTGCTAGTGTTGCATTTTTCTACATTCATACAAGGGGTTTTGAAACTGTGCACAGCCACCAATGAAGATAATAATTATGTAATTATTAAGTCAAATGGGACTCATTCGTTGCTGTTTACATTGAATGGGCACATCAGCCCGACAACCGACTTAACCAACTTTTCTTTGGCTGTGTTTTTCCTTCTTTTTTTTTTTATAAAGAGCTGGGATTTAAACATATCTACTGCATTTTGTACTGCTTTCTCAACCCTGTTTTTCATTAGCTGTTCAATCTACAGTTATGTGTTTAAATCCTGAAATACCTCACATTTATATTCCGCTTGTACTGTGATTTTTCAAAAATAAGTTTTTCAGTCTGAAATTGTGTTGTTTATTGCACATCCTGAGAACATCTGAAATGACTTTTTTTTTTAAAAAAATGAAATAGATAAATTCAAATATGGATATGATTTTTTTTTTTATAAATGTACAAGGAATATGATGAAATGCAATGTGGTTTGTGGTCTTTGTGGTTTGTCTTTATTGTACATTCAAACAGTAAAAAACAAAATAAAACAATCTATTATAACTTGGAATACATATACAGGAATGTATTATTTTTAAAGCCAAACCTCAGCTGTCTTTATATTTTTATTGAAACCGTATATGTTCGAAGGCGAATACTTTGCTCAATATAAGTTGTTGAAAAGACTCTCAAAAAATCCAGGAAAAATAATGCACTTAAGGATGAATACAAAACAATAAATAGGTTTGTGAAAAAAATATGGTTGGCAAGATGAGAAAGTCAAAAAGGTTTTTTAATTCACTTTTAGGAAGCAATCAAGTCTCCAAGAATGCACATTTTGTGTTCATGTTGGTTTAGAAATCTGATTATGTGATTTTTGATGTAAAAAACGAATTGTACATTTTATCTACTAATTAATTAGTTGATAGTATGTGTTTTTAGCCCCCCCCCCCTGGGAGTTGTGTCATTCTCCCATCAGCCAGTGCACAGCGCCGCTGTAATACCGCTGCTGTCCTGCAGGTGGCGCCGGACTTTCACCAACCAGCCCGGCAGCACAGGAAGTCCAGCACCGATGTTTGCTAGTTTAGCAGCGGCGCCGTTAGCACGTCGCCGACTTCTTCCCCTCACGCGCGAATTATCTAAACATTAGCTCCTAAACGCGACGCTAATTCCTACGTTAATGACACCGGAAACATGTCGGACCGGAAGCGAGCGCGGGAGAAGGAGGAAAAACGCGACCGCAAGCGACACAAGTCCTCCAAACACGAGCTGGAGAAAGTCAAGACACACACGAAGAAACTCAACCAAGAAGTCCAGAAGCTGAAGCACGTCGAGACGTTGTGAGTGGCGATAGTTAGTTATTAAGCTGTGGCCTGTTGTGTTAAAGCCCGAAAACTTGTGCGTTAATTATGAATGAGACTCCATAACTAGCTAACCTCGGTTAGCAAAAGTTCAGGGGAATAACAGCTAAGTTTGAAATCCTGATGCTTCAACATGTCTGTCATGTTTCCTCCATGCAGCTATGAGAAACCTCCACCAGGCCTCATAAAGGTAACGTTACCAACACCTGCAAAAAGCATGTCAAACAAACAAAAAAAAAATCCTCACTTATAACCATGTACCTGCTTATAACAAAGGAATCTTTGAGGTTTCGTGTTGCTGTTGCAGGAGTTTGAGGAGAAACCGGAGGACTGTATCCCTGCAGAGCCTGGGAATGAGGAGGCCAGGAGCTTCCTGGCACACGCCCCCACCAAAGGGCTGTGGATGCCCCTGGGGAAGGAGGTGAAGGTTATGCAGTGTGAGTAGAGGCATCCAAATTCAAGCGACGAAGCACAGATTCAGTCCATTATCGGCTTCTCCAAAAAACCCCTGGGACATTTTTAACAAAGTCACAGAAGATGTTAGAATCATCTCAGTAGTTTAGTTTGAAAACGTTGCTTTCAGAGAGGAAAAAGTTAATTTCTGGGCAAATCAACATAAATACAACACACGCTCTATACAAAAAACATGCAATCAAATACATGGTACATGCAAATTTGAAATATTAAATAAAAAAAGTAGCACCAGAAATCTAAACTATTTTGGCACGGTTGATTAAGATAAGATAAGACTTTATTGATCCCACAACGGGGAAATTTGTGTGTTACTGCAGCGTTACAGATAAAGAGAAGAAAAATAAAGCTGAAGATAAAAAAACTATAAAGAAATAAAAATAAAAAACACACAACACAATGTACAAATTCGCAGAATTTGTTGATCCGCATACACAGTATGCATTATCGACATAGAATGGAGAGAAAATACTAATAAATAGTAAGAAAAAAAGTATGCATAAGCAAGGCATATATACAGACATACATGCACGTACATACCTACATACATACACATACACACATATTTGCATATATATATATGGACATACATATCCACGCACATACCCACATGTACACATACATAGCTAATGCACACTTAAGGTGCAGGGTGTGTGTGAAGAGAAAAAAAAAAGTGAACAGTGATTACTCACAATTCATTTCATATCTAAACGTATATGCTTACATATGCGTATATGTTTATGCACATCAGCAATTTGAGTCCTGTTATAGTGGGACTGGTCACAACAATCCTAAGAACATGTTGACTATATTGACATGTCATTTCAACATCGATTTAAATAATTCTAACCCTTGAGGGGGCATAGTAGGTTTGTAAAAATCTTCAAATGAATTCTCAAATTTCCTCTTTTGTAATATGAGTTACTGTAGAGCATAAGTGAGGCTGGTGTGACAGGTTTTTGCTGCAGCACCATCAGACATGGAGCAAACACCGTCACTACCACAAGCTTCAGGAAGCTCATCAGATAAGATTCAGCAGGATTGTTAGACCTGACCTCTGCCAATACACTGGGTCAAACAGCATGCAAATACAGTTTGGTATAAGGTGCAGTGTTAATAGCAGCACTTGTGGTCCATGAACTGTAGGTGGGAGTAAAACGCCACGAGTGGGCAGCCGTCCTGATGACTAATGCAACCACAGGAACGTGATGATTAACACCAGGTCTGTTGTTTTTCTGACAAAACGCAACGAGCTTGGGATGAATGACGGTGTTATGGTTATTACCTTCTGTCCTTTTGGGCAACACAAAGGCCGCCGTTCTATTCCGTGTCCATTCATTCCTTTCGTCCCACTCGTTTTTCATGCTGTCCGAACAGCCAGGCACTGCGGGAGTTGGCGCACACACACACACACACACACACACTCTCATACACTCAGGACCCGTCCACAAGTTGGCATTTGTTCTGCAGAATGTGATTTGCTCAGCTCACTCCTTTGAGAAAAATGTTTGAATATGTCGCTGTGTTTTATTGGCAAGAAAGTACAGAGTTAATGGTTTTGTATGTAACTGCTTTTAGAAGATAAACACGCGTGTGTGGTCTCACCCGCACAAAGACTGTCGAGGGCTTATTGATGGTAGGCCCACTTGCTTTTTTTTTTTTTTTTTAATCCCCTGTTGTTGAATGTGAGATTTTAATAACTTTTTGATTATAAGAAGGTCTGGGTGTTATATAAATACTTCGCCATGTTTCAAAACACTCAATCCACAGAGAAATGCAATTATTGACTTCCTTATATAAATGGATGTAGCTTAAAACTATAAATATATCTGGTTATATATCACAACTTCAAATAAAACCCATGGAAAATGTACAATATGGGACTTTTCAGTCACAAAAGCAAGACAAATGTAGATCTGTATGTGACTTTATACTTATACTGGCATAAGAAGGAGGTGATTAAAACACTGCATACCAAGCAATTATGGTCAAATTGCCATCTTTTTCCAACTTTTTCAATTTTCTATTATCATATATGGCAAGTAATTGCTGTGAGTTGGTTGAAGGCTCTGTAAATGCTAAGTGGAGACAGCACTTCTCTTGAGGTCAGGGCTGCACTCGCACACCCAAGTTTTATCTATATCACAGAGAATCACATGTCTCACGCCGCTGATCCATTTCCCACGGGGGCGCGCGCATTGAATTGACTGTTTCCTCCGCCGCAGGCTGGCGATGCAAACGCTACGGCCACCGGACGGGAGACAGGGAGTGTCCCTTCTTCATCAAAGGCAACCAGAAACTGGAACAGTTCAGAGTGGTGAGTTTGTTATCTAGGCAGAGAAGGGGGGAAAAGGAGGAGGGGAAAAAAACTCGCATAGTTATTTAGGGAGGAAATTAATGAACGGTTTCCAGTTTCAGAATATAGGTTGGTTTGTCTGAGGTCAAGGAGCTGTGACTGAGGCAGACGTTTGTGTCTGGCGTAAACGACCGGGCTGGGACACGTTCTGAGTTTACACTGAGAAACATGTGGGCAGCAGACTTCTGCACCACGGGCTGCAGGGAAACACAGCCTCTGCAATGATTACCATAAACGCAACTGAATCATATTTTCCTTGCATTGTCACAGCGAGGTTTAAATTATAAAAAAGGAAGAAAAAACGCTGACGCAACACTAAAAGCAGCACAATAGTAGAAATGTGTTGAGTTGGGGTAATTTCCTGCAGCCAATATGAAAAATGTAAATGTAAGTCACTGCTGTGATTTCTTTGTCCTTTTATTTTCCCATTTTTATCGTACTGATATGCATTTGTTCTTGTGATTAATGTGCAATGACACACGTGGCTCTTGATTTGTCATAACGACAGCTTGTTTTCTAATCTTTTAGGCTCATGAAGACCCGATGTATGACCTAATTCGGGAAAACAAAAGGAATGAAAAAGAAACCAGGTACATTCATCTTTTTCGGGGTCTCTGTCACATCAAAAATAATAAAATATGACATGATATAAGAGGTTTTTACCAGGAGCTGAATTCTCCTTAGCCGTCTCTCTCCAGAACAAACATTCCTGGTGATTAAATCTGGTAAAAACACAAAATAAAGCAGTTTCCTGTTGAAAATTTATTGTTTCGGCATATTATCCGAACTGAAGTTTGCTGTGCTCATTGCTGCAATAAGCTAAAATCCAGATGTTTAATGATTAAAACCCTTCATCTTGTTAGAGATGGTTAAAAAAGTAATACATCTTTTTTCTTTTTCCTGTTAAAAATTTTAAATCAATTTTATGACCACACGGGACATTAAGAGGTAGTCCCTTAGATTAAAATAAAAATGACTAATTTCTCCAGGCTTATAGACTGTTTTACAAACATTGCACAATGAAAGCACACATCTCAACTAATTATGTAACTTAGGTTTGGTGATTTTTAGACAAAGTGGCATATCGGGCTGTTAAACTTTTTACTCTTTAAACTCCGATGACCTTCACATTCTGTCATGGGGGTGATTCTCTGTGCTGGATTCTAACAAATGGGATGTTTGAAGTTGATGTTTGTTCACAGAAACGGCCCGCTCTGCGTGCGTGCGTGCGTGCGCGTGCGTGCGTGCGTGCGTGCGTGCGTGCGTGCGTGCGTGCGTGCGTGCGTGCGTGCGTGTGTGTGTGTGTGTGTGTGTGTGTGTGTGTTTCTGCATGCATCACATAAAGGTTATTTAAAGGCCAGTAGCACTTTGAAGTCTGTGCCACATTAATTCTGGCATCTTCCTCGAAAGGGAACTGCAACATTCCAGTGTCTCTCTTCCAATTTCATTTGCAATTTTAATTAATCAAGTTGTTTATTGGAGCCACTGACATTAGAAAAAAAAGTGAGGAATTGAAAACAGGATTTGAAACTGAAATATGTCAAATAAGTCTGTCAAATAAGGGGTTAGAAGTAAAACCGCCTACTATTGAAGAATTGATGGTAAAGTTGTCATTTTCCCTCAGAATACAAAAAGAAAAGTTTTTATTTTTTTATATCAGATTTGGTTAAAACGGCCTGAGTCCATGACGATAAGATACGATCTGGCTTCATTTGAATCTGTATCTGGTTTTGTGATCTTCTCTCCGCACACACTGCTATGTAAAGAATGTGCTTAATTCTTGTTTTATCTCGTGAAGCTGGGATGGTGACGAGGAACCGGCTCCACCACTTCTGTTGAACTGATTTGATCAGAATTAGATTTGGGGAAGCATCAGAATCAAACACACTTGGACATTTTATTATTTTTCTCGCATTTACCTTCCCTAATCCTGAGCAGGAACAGGTGAAACTTTGAAAAACAATATTGCTGTTGTCCAAGGAAAGGGATGCAAGTGCCTTCTTAAATTAAAAGAGGGAAACAAAAATGTACTTTTAATACAGTTTACGGGTTATACACGTGAGAGAATCACAGGATTGTGTCAAATCCTCGTCTGAATAAAATTAAATGGCTGTATAAAACAATATAATGTATTTTTAAGGGATCCTATGGCTTTATTTGACAGAGTAGAGACAGTAAATCTGGGAGAAGGACAGGAGCGTATGATATGCAGCAGCATCCCCCGACCCGCGCTCCAACCGTGGACGTTTCGGTTCATTAGTCGAGGCCACATGGGCGCCCCTCTCTATTAATCCTTAAAATGCACTTGGGGAAACTAAAGCTTTAAACGGAGGTGCAGAGACATTTAAAAGAAAATTGATTTAGGAGTGGTGCGACATCTCAAGAGTTCAGATGATCATTATGCTCAGTGATATTTCATAAAAACTTGTCATCCTTGCTCTCTGAGCAATCCCCTGACGGCTGAATGGTTCAGTTCCTGGAGGTCTGCCGCCCTCGCTTCTCCGAGCTTATTAAAGGGCACGCATGGTATATCGAATCTCCCTCTTTTTCCTGCCTTTCTGACAAGTGTTTTACCTTTCATTGGGCAGCGTGGTGCCACCTTCTTTTATTCTGCGCTATGTTGGTGTTTTAATTTTCCATGTTGAACCTTATTTGGCTGCGGAATATGGAAACGCATTCACCTGACCTAGTTAGGGACCAGCTGGAGTCACCTGTTGTACCGTTCACCAGATGTTCAGTGAACTCTTTGTCCACTCAGAACCATAGAAAATGTACAGCCTCAATTGCACAAGTGATTAAATGATCATGTTTAAAACTATTGTATTTATAATCCTCATGTTTTACTGTTTGCCAGCACATTAATAATAACAATTACCATATAAATATTCTATGTTAATCCAATTTTATTTTTCATTAACTCTTAACCAACATAAGTCCTGATCAAAACTGCCAATTATTTTGGGGATTATCACACTCTGGAAAATGGTAATAATCAGTCAAAACTGCCATTATGTATTAATATAATTTACCACTTCCACCTAATATAGGAGCTGTGCAAAACCCCTTCGCCAATGATCACAACTATAGCATAATCACAGCCAGTATTATTGATTAAAAAAAAGAAAAAGCCTAAAGGCTCTTTTATGTCCCCAGAGCGACATAAGTTTTGTCACATGTTAGCACTTGGTGAAAGTAACTTTAAAAAAAAAAAAAGGCATCAGAGGAGACAGGATGCCTTCATTATCCAGGCGTGCCCCGGCGTGTTCTGGAAATCCTTCACAGCTGCAGTTTTAACGGGCACTTGGGCACAATTACTGAAAATGTGCAACACAAGTAGGCACTTGGCTAACGCCACAGTCTATAAATGGCGTCGCCCGGACAAAGACGGCCTCTTCATCGAGGACGGTTGCCAACGCCGGCATCAGTGGCGTCCTCCTCCCCCCTGTACTCGACTCTAACCCCACCTCCTCTTCTCCTTTTTCCTCCTCTCCTCCCTGCCTCAAGGATCCAGCAGCTGCAGCAGCTCCTCCAGGACACCACCTCATCATCATCATCATCATCGTCGTCCGACTCGGACAGCTCCTCCGCTTCCTCCTCCTCCTCCTCTGACCACCACCGCAGCAAGAAGAGGAAAAAGACGAAGAACAAAAAGAAGAAAGACAAGAAGAAGCGGAAAAGGAAGCGCAAGCACAAGTCGTCCAAAACCAGTGACTGTTCTGATTCAGATTGAGTGTTTGTGGCTCGGGAAAACTACGTGATTTAAACGTAGGGAGAGACTGTGAATGGAGTGGCAGCAACGGTAGCTCTGCACTCAGGAGGCTTCTTGAAGCTTTTTCGCTGCAGGTCGAAACTCCTAAAAGTATGAAAATGAAGTGCACGTGACGTCTCGTAGCCCTTTCAGTTGCATCAGGTCCTCTGTTACATCACACATTACAGGCCCTTATGGAATGGCTGCTCAACTAAACCGTGCATGTGCCTCGGTGCACATGCGTGTCGATAACCGTTCGCTGCATGGGTTATGAAATGAGATACGTTTTTTTCTTTTCACGAGGTCTAATAAGATAGCATGTCAGCAAATCCAGTGTGTAATTAAGAGATTGTATTTCCCATCATCATTTCACTGGTATTAAATACTTTGATTGTAGAGTGTGTTAAACGCTGGGGTGGGGGAAAAACTTGTCCACATAGAATTTGTTTTCCACACAAGTCCAGCATGTTTGAACGCTTGTGACTGTACATAAATATTTGGAATGATTTGAGGTTGGAATATGCTTATTTGCTCCGAAAAAGCCACAGAGATGAAGTGGAGGGGGGGGGGGAGAATGTATGTGAATGTGTTCCCTCATTCTGAGAATAAAGATGCATCTTTTCTCCAATTTGACATAACTCTAATTTGCAAAGAAAAAATGTGTTAATGTGTTTGACACTGTTTTCCATGTTAGTGATAACTTAATAGTGGAACCCCACACAGAGAAGTCTGGGTAGTGAAATATACACAGCACAGCAATGGGTGGTAATTAACCAAGTATATTCACTTAAGTGGTGTCAGTACAACTTTGACGTACTTGTATTTCACTGACTTCTATTACGTTTCAAGAGAGAAATATTCTTTCTACTCTATATTTATCTGCCAGCTTTGGTTATTCATATGCAGATTTGACACCATTCTTTGTCTATGGACGTTTTACAAACACATTTGACTTGTCTATGAATTCTAAACAACTCCAACCAAACCGTGATTTTTTTCCTCCCCCTCTAAACTTCTCACATGTTTTCATTTCAATAAATGTTCAAATATTTCACATGAAAACAAAGCTTAGGAAAAAAGAAAACACCCAAAAAGTGAAAACAGATTTGTGAATTGGAATATTAGTTTTCTTTTTCTTCTCTCTTCTCATATTAATCATCTCACCACCTCTCTATCTGTGACCCTTTGGTTTGGCAAACATTGGAATAAACCTACTTGTAATGGTTAGTTTTTACATAATAGTATTAATACTATTAGTTAAGTCCCTCTACTTGCAGTCTAAGGACGCTTCAGAGAGTTTCCCTGTCTACATGCATTTAATGCAGAGTGATCCTCCCTCTCTGCGCCGTCAACAACTCATCAAATCCTGCTTTTCAGGCTGTTACGTAAAAAGTCAGCAGATCGTGCTACGGTCATTCCACGACAAGCCCTGCCCTTTAATAGGCCGACATTCTGAGGCGTGTGTGGCGTTTCTCTCTTTCATGAGCCGCACACTTCTGAAGACGGAATCCCGATGGAAATGAACCATGAACATTCCCTCTTTCTAATGACCCCGATAGAGAGACGATTACAGCAGATCTACAGGGAGCGAGCAAAACTGCAGCAGGTTTCCATTCAGATTTGTGTCCCGGGCTTTCTGAGCAGCTCCAATGCTGTTGGGAGCCGATGTTGTTCCGATTCCATCAGAGAGTGACAAATTAAGGGAAAACACGGATAAGGGAGTGGGGAAACGTGATGAATGCTGCTACACAGGTACGTCGCATGGTGCAATTAAGCAAATCATGGTGGCATGTATAGAAAAGCAAAGACTGCTCGACTGGTTTCAATGGGAACCGGCATTAAGTTGACGTCTGCATTTAGTTCTATAGGAAAAAATCAGTCAAGAGGGACAGAAACTGGTCAACAGCAGTGGTGTAGACAGACTTTTTAAAGTGCAAAGGTGAGAAGGGAAAAAGAGTAACATATAGGTGTTTTGCCCACTGAAAATGTCCCAAGAGAACGCCTAAACATGTCTTTTGGCTCCCAAGAAGGCACTTTAGCATGTATTCTGGCTTCTAGAGGGACCTTAAACACACGTTTGCTCCTAGAAGATGTCTTTTGGCTCCCAGAGGGAACTTCAGCACACTTAATGGCTGCCTGGAGGACACTTTACCACAGGCTTTGCAACAATTGGCCCACATAGGCCCCCTCCCGGGCACGTTAATAGTCACCGGCACATTCTACAGTCATGATGCTCCTGCATTAGTTCAATATGTCCGTTAGGAAGTGATGTTACATCAGAGCTGCAGTGCATCATCCCTCCCCTCATTACATTTTACTGGTGCAGAAACCACACACGTACTACAGAGATGTGGGAAGTGATATGGTGAGATGATCAGCCTTCACCACCTCATCATCATCATCATCATCATCATCATCAAACCAAAACATGACAACTAAAACCTACTGAAGAATATTAAAATGGAGCAACGACTTTTTTTTTAATTGCCTATCAACTTGTGAGATTATGGTAATTAAAGTACTCGACTTTACATAATGTGGTAAATTACTTGGAACAACTTAATTTTGTGAGTAATCAACTTTAAAAGGAAAAAAAAAACATGTTTATGCTATTAATTATTGAACAAGCGGTAATTAAAAACATGGCCCTCACTCAGACGATGGATCTAATCTTTCATTAGAAGTTGTCATAGATCAAATAAAACACTGTGGGCTGTCTTCTATCTCTCTGGTTCCAGAGATTCCATGGCGACACGCGGTGGCCCCGACAACTCACTCTTACACTGGGCGTTTCATCCGTCACCGGCCTGCTCGTCCGTGGGAGCGTTTCAGCTTTGTTTATTTATCGCCCGCTTTTCTGAGGCAACTCTGTTCATTCTTCTCTTCTGGTGCTTTGACCAATAACCTGAGATAAATCAACTTCATTGAAACAGTCTGTTCCACGTCCACTCTTCCCTCTCTCTCTCTCTCTCTCTCTCTCTCTCCCTGAGTAGCACAATGAATCTCCCAGATGAGATTCAGTCACAGGAGCAGCTCAGAGGGAGGTTTGTGCCACGTCGTGAGGAGAATTTGCTCGGCGGAGAGTCTTTATTGAAGCACTCTGTCTTCCTGGAAAAGGGACGGCTGGGATCGGAGTCGTGCAAATCCTGTTAGGAGCAGCCCAACATATTTGCAGAAAAACCTGATAATGAAAACGTCATGACTATGGAGCGCTGCAGTTATCTTATGAATAGTAATGGTGTTTGCCAGAAGGGAACGATGCAGCCTCCCCCCCCCATCCCTCCACCTCCTAACCACCCCCCCCCACCCATCCACCCTTCGGTGATGTGATATCATCTTCACACCAGATGTGCAGATGGGTAGAGGTTCAGCGGTTGTGAAACAGGATGTGTCCAGATCCAGTTGGCTCGCACGAGGAGGTAGAAAAGCTGACCACAAGGGTCCATTCACTGGGAGGAAAAGCCGTCCAATGAGATGCAAAGTAACACGGGAGTGACTCCGCGTTTCAGTGGGGGGGGGGGGCGTCGTGTTGCACAGTGAGTCTGCACTTTATTGGCTGCACCGTGCAATTCTTTAATATACAAAACCTGCTGCTTCTGATAAAAGCATTACGTCTGCCGTGACCTCTGCAGCCCAGCGAACGATTATAAGAAGGTCTACGTGTTGTATAAATACCAGCCTGTGTTTTCAGGACAGAGCAACGCGCACACACACTTAAAACACAGCTATACAGTATGCATGAATTAAAATTTACCAGGAGGGTAACTCACACACACACACACACACACACACAGGGCCAAGCCAGGCTACTACCCCACAAGCACGTTCCCTTAATAACAAACATAATAAAAGACATCACTGATTCAGACGCAGGGCCGAGCTGTTCTCTGTAGAGATCCAGACCCAAGCAAGTAAAACTATACCGGCACTTAAAACCAGAAATCTATCTCGTTCAGGATGTCAATACATAACTAAATCCCAAATGCGGTGTTTAGTATTTGACCTGACCTTTCAATGTTGAAACAAAGAAAACCGAGTGCAGAGGACTTGTTTCCCTCTCTAAAGTGTCACGCCGTGTCAAATAATCAATTTAATTTTTGCGGCGTGCACGTTTGCAGGGAAATTAACTATTTGGTCCAGCACACAGCGAGCCGTCATTTAAACGGGCGAAAGCTTCATGTGCCGTGTTTGTCAGCCAGAGGCCGGACGAGGCTCAAAGAGGGATTTCTGATGGACGCGTCGCTGCAGATTATGACGACGCGGGGCTCCTGTAATAATCCTGCTCCTGCTGCTCCAGCTGAGCAGAGACAGGGATGAGCTGCTACTGCAAACTATGCTGTACAACCTGCATACCTGCATCGCTCACACACACACACACACACACACACACAGAGTCAAGGATTTATATGAGAAACACTCACCTAATCACAAAATTAAAGAAAAGTGGCCTCATACGGCCCAGAGCTGCTGTGTGTAGAACTACTGCAGAGCTGTTTAAAAACTGTTTCCAAGACAGTGTAATAAAAGAAGGTCATTATCAAACAGTGTGTGTGTGTGTGTGTGTGTGTGTGTGTGTGTGGGGAGGCCAGAGAGAGCGTTCAATAACCATGAATTATTGAAGCCATTGTTCCTGTTTGTCTTTTCCCCTCCTGCAGCATTGGAGGCGTACACACGCTTTTGTTTCGCCCTCTTCCTCGGGTGCTGATCTGTTCGGTCACTTATGAACCTGTCGGAGGAAAAGTCGGTACGGCCCTGTCTAGCCCTGAAGATTTAATAAATTACATGATTTTAATATATAATATTTATATTATATATTATATGGTGCGTATTCCGTTGTGATATAGATTTAGTTATTTCAGGCACGAGACAATGCCAAAACTTTCATGTGGTGTTAGAGTCTCTTGTCTAAATGACATGAAATCAACCAACATGAATACATAATGTACATTTTGAGACACCTGATGGTGACTTTTTTAAACTGTATTTTAAGAAGTTTCGGGTTTTCTCAT